>CATIWR010047202.1:0-24816 GCA_949677035.1 Omphalea diandra | reverse complement strand
AAAAAAACAGATACACACAGATATTTATTTTTTTATTTTTTTTTTCAACACCTTTTTTTTTATCTATATATATATATATATATATATATATATATATATATATATATATATATATATATATATATATATATATATATATTTTAACCATCACTTTTCACTCTTTTACTTTTCAGTCCTCCATTTATATCATTTCCCAAATAAAGGACTAAATTTTGAAAGATATACAAATTATTGACTAGGTCGAATTGTGTTAGTTTATATTAATGTATGCTTATTATGTGAATAAAAATGACTTTGATTAAATTACACTAATAACACTAAAAAAATTAAATTTCACTACTGCAAAACAGTAGTAGCTTAGTCCTTAATGACTTCCTTAACAATTAACATCATGTAGTTGTTATTTTTATAGTAGTCAAACTAAATTTAGTGACTAAGTAGTAGTTATTTAATGATTGCACTACTATAATCATTAAGTAGTCGCTAAATAGCGACTATAAACTATAGTAGTTAAGACATCAAAACTTAATAGCTAATTCATAATAGAAGCGATTATAGAGACTAAAATAGTGACTATTTAACTACTAACTTGTGCAGCAGTTAAGGTATTATTTTAGCGACTACAACCTTGTAGTCGCTAAATAGCGACAAGCTAACGACTAGATTTAGTTGTCGCTAAGAGCCTTAATTTAGCGACTGCATTCTTGTAGTCGCTATTTAGCGATTATTTATTCAATATTTAGCTATTATCATTAGTGTAGTAGCTAAATAAAAACTACCTAGCTACTACATTTTGTAGTCGCGAAGGTCTCTTTTTTAGCTACTAACATATATGTAGTAGCTAAATGGAGACTGTTTAGCTATTGCCTATTGTAGTCTCTAATTTTTTTTTTTTTAAGTTTAAATTTAAATTATTTATTTATTGATATTTTTTTATCATTGATATTATTTATTATTTATTAATATTATGTAATTAAATTTTAATATTGTTTATTTATATTAATATTGAAAAATTAAAATAAAATAAAATTATAAAACCTTTTTTGCTATGCCCTCTAATAATAAAACCATGTTTTTGGAAATAAAAACAAGGAACAGTCAATCCTCATTTGTCTAGCACCTTCAAAGAGAATAAATTGGTATATAAGTTATGACCATGTTCATCTATATATCCAACAAAACATAGGATAACCCGTAAATTTTTCAAAAGAAAACTTCTCTCACAGAAAAAGCAATCACCCATCGGAACAATCGCCCATAAGTTTCTCAAATGCACTTGAGCAATACTATTAGACTCTTAAAGAATGATACCAATAGAGATGGTGGCGATTGCATAATGAAAGGAGTTTGTTAGGGTTTGCAAAATTTGGAAAGTGGCATAGTAATCGATCCCAACTGTGCTAAAAGCACCTTATGGCCCTATGATTGGCCTATTCCTCCCTCTCTTACGATAAGTGTTTGAGTTGCTTCGCTCATTTCCTTATAGTCAAGATCTTCAAACGTTCCCTAATCCCGGCTCCATTAAAAGCATCTCATGGTCTTATGCCTTGAAGCTGTCGTTCTTAACTAAATGAATAGGAGAGTCAGAAAGGCTTGGATTGGTTGACGAATTAGTTAGGGTTTTTGGATGAAAGAGTGAAAATCAATCAAATCAAAGGCTTGTTGCCTAGGAGCTTCAAGCTTGGTTCGTCTTTCCTGCCACTTGGTAACTATTTTGTCACACCATAAGAGAGCATCAATTTAGTAAAAAAAAAAAATTAATGATGAATTATGGATCATCGGTAAGTTTTGATAAAATGGTGAGGGATTGGCGAGGGAATGAACATAACGACAAATCAATGATAGATAATGATGGGAACTTGGTGGTAGACTTGAAAGTCGTCGCTAATCGTCACTAGTGTTGGCACCATTTTCTAATGTGAAACATAGTGAGGGAATAGTGAGACATTAACAAGTGGTTATATTAGTGACAAACCGATATTTGTCGTTATTCAAAAGTTGGGTGATTACTAATGGACTTTATCTATTGCTAAATGCATAAGTGAAATGATTACTATTTCACTCGCATGTAGCGACAAATATTGTCCATCATTAAGATTAGTGACAGACTGAATCTATCGTTAAGTGAATAATAGAAATGGTTGTCATTTCACTTATACACTTAACGATGGACTTAGCGACGAAAGAGTCTGTCATTAAATTAGAAGGTTAAATTAACCCCCTTCTCCTGGCATGAATAGTCTTTATTTAGTCATTCCTCTCTCTCTCTCTCTCTCACAAATACTCTATACTCCCTCTCTATCTTTGTTTCACCTGTTTCCATATCACTCCGTCTTTGTTTCACCCATTTCCATTATCTTCTATGTTGTTGAAGATTTACATTGCTCTTGACTTCACTGGACTTGGTAACAGGTATGTGCAATGTTTATTTTTATTTATTAACTGTTTGCTTGGGTTCTTGTTTGACATTTCTAGGGTTTTTTTTATTAAGAGGAAACAAATTTCTATGGTTTGGTTTTGCTCTTTTGTTAAATGTGATTGGCTTAGGATTTGGGGAAATTAAGGTATTTTGATAGTAATTTGTATTTTGTTTAGCGCGATTTGAAAACTTATTGAATGTAATTTGAAATTAATTAGGAAATTTGTGTTGTTGATTTTGGGTTTGGAGAATTTTGGGGAGTTTGTAGCAATGATAAAATGTTGACTATAATGAGTTTGCAACTCTAACCTTGGCAAGCTGTATGACTGTAATGATCATCTTCTCTAGTTGTGACAAGCTCTGAGTTCAGCATCATCTATAAGTATGATCCTTTTTTTCCTTTATTAATTTCTCTCTCTCTCTCTCTCTCTATATATATATATATATATGGATTTGTTTTGCTTCTTCTTGTTTTGTTGATTTTTGTTCATGGACTTTTAGATGCTGATTATAATTACTCATCTCCTTCTGTATCACATATAAAATTTTCCACCTTGTTATAAGTGTTTGAATTAGTAACCTTTCATGAGCTCATTCTGTTTGCTTTGTTTGTTCTTTTCAAGTTTAATAGTTAGGTTTTTTATTGATCTGTTGTATCTGATTATTGGTTATAATGCAATGAAGAGTGGAGTAAATTATCTTGAGAACATGTTATAAACCATGTGTCAGTTTGGATTTTTTGTGTTGGAGAAGGGTAGGGGAGATTTGATGGAGATGTAGACTGTATACAATGGCATTACGAATACCATTTGTGATGGGATGCAATACAAGAGCTTGTTTTTTTTTTTCTTCTATTTTTGTTTTGTTATAGTGACAACAACAGGCTAAGTTATTTGATCAATGACTCTTTGTTTGTTATTGATGATATTCCCCATGAGGGTAAAGAGTGATTGTAGGATAAGTTAGTCAATGGACACATTATTTGGTTTAAAATCTTAGGAATTATTCAATTTCCTAATCTCATTATGCACAAATTGTCTTCTTTGATTCATTCAAAACTCTTAATGCAACTGACATAAACCATCAATACATACTCAATAAAACCATCAATGTAAATCAAATTTACTTATTAGAAATTTTATTATTATTATTATGTGGTATGAGATTTTTTCAGTTTATCTTGTTTTTAGGTTGGTTCAATTACTTTTCATAGTTCTTCAATAAATTTTAGTTTAAAATAATAAAAAAGTACATTTTCTTACTATTTGAATTTACGTCTGTTAATTAACTATTAGATTCTTTTATATATCATTTGGCAAAAAATGTTCTGATTTTGCATATATGTTTTCTTTTAAAATTGTAAGATTAAATTTTAAAAAGTTTGATTGTGTTATTTCAAATTGAGGTATATATATATATCAAGTAATGTTTTATTTACATGATGAGTTTACAAATCGAATTAAAATTTTCATTATATATAGATAATAAATTTGTGATATAAATAAGGATCTTAGGTATTTATATTCATATTTATATTGTGGTAGAACATGTTAAATTAGGAATATACCATATATTTATTAAAAAAATCATTGGCTTTATGTTGTTTGCACACAGTCTATGCTAAAATATGTTGATTGGTGCTTACTGTTTAATCTTATAGTAGATTTGAGACTTTTAAAAAAACTCAAATTCAAATTTCATTATTATAAAATCTTCTTTTTTTAATAATTAAAACACATTTTTAATTTTAAATTATCAAAACGTGCTATTAGCTGAAGTATTATTAATATATGAACATCACATTTTAATTTAATCTTCAGAAGTGGATTGTATAACTATTATATCCGCAAGACCAACTAAATCTTAAATATTTTTGTTATAGTATAGCAACTTTTTTCGTTCTTTTTTTTTTTTTTTTTGAGCTCTAAATTTTAGAACATATTAGGATATGTTCACACTAATCATGTATAAATTTTAAAATTGATACTAAATAGGTAGATGATAGATAGAAATAACTGAAAACTAATGGCTATAAAATCTAAAAAATATAGAACTTACTATAAATATTTAAAAAATATAAAAAAATAATAATAAAGAGAAGAAATTAAACTACTATCAACCAAAAAAAAAAGTTAATAATAATTTTTAGTTGTTATAAATGAGAGACTTAAGAAAGTGAAAAGAGAGTGGAAAGAAAAGAATAAAATTAAGAAGTTAAACAATGAGCTGTGAAAATTTAATTCCTTAAATATTTTTATATAATCAAGAAATAAATTTACTTATTAAGATGGATTTGAATCAAGAAACAAATAATAGGTTGTGGATTTGAATCTTAAAATGGATTGCATATGTGAAATCAAAATGCAGCTATTCCATCTCCACCAGTCGATTGAGCTTCACCCCATCTTGGCATCCATCAACGATTATTTATAGGAATCATTTTAATATATATTTTTAAATTAAAAATTAGGAGTTTTCATTATTTTATACTATTTTATTTTAGACTAGTATTTTTTTTTTGTGCTCACATAGGAAATTCTTTAAAAAATAGCTAAATTGTAGTTTTCAGTAGTATTATATTAGTTGTTACACAGTCCGCGCATTTGACCATGTAGTGTTGCGGAGTTGACAAGTCAGCAAAGTAAAATCGCGTAAACAGTTAAGTGTGTGGGTTGGAGCGTGACCCATATATCGGACCATGTAAGACGTCAAATCCAGTTTTTAAAACAAAAATTATAGGTTGCCTTTTAAAGACAAGACCTATTTGGGATAGAGATACTTGGGCGAAAAAAGAGCAAATTTTTAGAAGAGAAAAGTGGATTCAACTTCTACACCAAATAAAAGGAAGATTTTGTGAAGATGAGAAGACATATTCTATTAGGCTTTTTATTGTTTTTGTTTAGCAAGACTCTTCTTAATTTTTTTTTACACAATTTAATGGATTCTTTTTTCTTTATTTCTTTTTCCTCTTATAAGATGTAAGTAATTCTTTAATTCTAGGGATTAGGATGAAACTCCAATATTTATTTCATGGATCTATAAAGTGATTTTTGCATCAATTATGTTGGATGTTTTGATTTAATATGTTTGAGTTTAATTGATGTTGTATATATGAATGACTACATATATGCAAAACTTGAGATTCTAAATGATGAAGCGAGAGTGAAAGTCTAAGATTGGTCTTAATATATTAAACTAGAAGATTGAAACAATGAAAATAAACTTAACTTCTATAGATATTCAAGGATTTTTCATGGTGCTGAGGAATGCCTTGAGCTCCTCAAATGTTGTTTGACTGTCCTTTGACCATTTGAAGTGTTTCAAGTTCTTCAAGCTTCTATAGAATGACAGACACCTATTTGCCAAATATGATATGAAATGTCCCAATGTTATGATATTTCCATTCAACTTTTAGACTTCATTAATGGTTTGAAGAGGTCTTACGTTTAGGATGACTTCAATCTTTTCTAGATTTGCTTTAATTCCTAGTTTGGAGATCATGAGTCCTAGGAACTTTCTTGCCCTTACTTTAAAAGTGCATTTTTCTGGGTTAAGCTTCAGGCCATACCTGTTCAGAACATTGAAAACTTCTTGTAAACCATTTTCATGATATTCATCAGTTTTGCTTTTAACAATAATATCATCTATGTATACTTCTACAATATTATTGATTGTTCTCTGAATATGAAGTTTATTAGCCTTTGATAGGTGGCTCATGCGTTCTTCAATCCAAATAGCATCTTCCTATAACAATAGGTTCCCTAATCTATGACGAAAATAGTCTTCTCTTCATGTTTTGGATCCATCGATATCTGGTGGTATCCTTAGGCCACATCCAAATAGTTATACCTAAAAAAAATAAGCAATTAACTATACCAGTTGATCAATGTTTGGCAGCAGGTAGCTATCCTTTAGGCATGCCTTATTCAAGTCTGTGAAGTCGATGCATATCCTGTACCTTTTATAGTTTCCTAACCATAACAACATTGGCCACCCAATCAGGATACCTTACTTCTCTAATAATACTTACTTTTTAGAGTTTGAACACTTCCTCTCCCATGGTTCTCTATCTTTCAAAGATGAATCTCTTTTTCTTTTGCTTTATAGGTTTTGCCTTAGGATTTACATTCAACTTGTGATAAGGGAATTAGGGGTGGATCCCTAAGATCTTTTTTAGCTTAGAAGCAAATGTTTCAACGTTCTTTCGCACCACTTAGATTAGCCATTCAGCTACTAATCGACTCATATCTACACCATACTTGATTAACTCATCAGTATAAATCTTAAGTTCAGCTAACTCACCAATGAGCTTTGAACACTCTCTTTGTTCTAGGTCAAATACATCATTTTTGGGTGTTTATTGGAGCACTAAGTGGTAACACTTAGTTGCTGATTGTTGGTTCCCTTGAACTATTATCATTCTTTCAGGTATGGGTATCTTCATGGTCATACACATTATGCTTTATACGACTCCCATTTCGTAGAGATACGATCTTCCCAGAATACCATTATATAGGAACTCTTCGTCCATTATGTGTAAGTCTTGACTGTTGATACCCGTTGAGACCATTCGTCTATCATTTTTATCGTCAGGAAGGTAATGCTAATGGATTTTAGTTATTTTCCCCGAGTCCCACAAAGGGTTTTCCTCATCTCTTGAGGCTCGCCAACACACTTCTCATGGCTTTATATGCCTATTCTATCAAGGCATTTATTACATTGCCTCTATCAATTAATAACCTTTTTCACTAAGTAATCATTGATTACCTCTTCTACTATAAGGGTATTGTTGTCCAGACCTGCGACGTGCTTGTCACCTTTGGGGTTGAAGGTGATTTAGGGCATGTTGCTCTTCTTTGTATCAATGACAAGGATGTCTAATCATTGACGTTCCTCATGAAGGAGTTTAATTGCTCTCCTCCCATGATAACATTAATCACCACTGCTACCATCTTGCATGGGCAATTTTTAGTTCTTCGTTCAACATTATCCTCTCAAAGCCTCTTTCCTTTATCATCTTTCATGAACTCATGAAGGGCTCCTGTTTGTATTAGTGCTTTTGAGCTCTTTTTTTAGGTCGCAACATTGTTCTGTGTCATAACAATGATCTTCATTGAACCTATAAAATAGGGACTTATCCTTTTGGCAGCTCTGTTAAGGTTTAGCCTTTGAGGGTACTTGACGTCAATTCCATTCTCTTTAATCCATAAGAGAATGCTACCTCTAGTCTCGTTGAGTGATGTAAACTATGCATCTCTGATGTTCCTCATTTTGTTTGAAGGAGGTATGCAATTCTAAAGTATTCAGCAAATGGGGTTGTCAGATCTCTTTTCTTAAACTTTCTTTTGTTTCTATCATTCACCATTCTTGTGTTCCTCCCTCTTTCTATCATTCAGCTCAATATACCTCTAACCTATGGAGATTAGTTTAGAGTACAAGTCAATCACCTTGGTGTAAAGCTTGTCCTTTAACCATCCGAATGTGGTTCCTATTCGCATGGCCTCCACGACTATCTCTACATTTATGGTTTCTATTTCCATTGCCATTTTGTTGAACCTATCAATATATTCTTGAAGGGTTTCACTTTCTTTCTGCCTACAAGATGTTAAAGAACTAGTTTTCCTCTTATGAGGAATACTAATGGCAAACTGTGAAAGAAAAACATGTCTAAATTCTTTACATGAGTGGATAAAATTGGAAGGTAGTTGAAGATACCACCTTTAAGTTATTTCAGAGAGAATAGTAGGGAAAATCTTATAAAGGATGGCATCTAAGATATCATTCAACAATATGATGGTTTAAAAGGTAGGTAAATGTGTGTGTGGATCTCTTATTCCATTATATACTTGTAAAGTGGAAAGCTTCCATTTAGTTGGAAACTTTTTCTTGATGATTTTTCAAGCCAAGGAAGAGGCCTCCAAGTATTTCTTAACCAATCCCGACTTTGATTTAGGTTGATCATCCTAGGAATCAACTTCTTCTTCTAGATCATTTTTAGCCTTCTTCTTGTCTTCAACAAGTGTTTCAATTCTGTTGTTTTAGTGGGTGGTCCTAGACCCTTATAGGTTTGCTTATGGAAAGGGTTACTCCACTTGAGGCTCCCTATTGGTGGTTGAGGGTTGAATGCTGCTAAGTTGGAATTCAAGGCCTTAGTGATGTGTATATTGAAGGAGTCAAAGGCTATCTTCATGGTTCTTGCTAAAGCTCCCTAAAACTGAGTTAGGGCATTCTCAAGAGTTGTAGTTGCTGCTTAAGTAGCAGGGTTAGCAAGTTGGTTAGATAATGTATATTATGAGGGGTTTTCCTCCTATTAGGAGGGATGTGGTGCATTTCTAGAATGGTTAGCCATTTTTCCTTTAGGATTAAAAGGTAAAGGGTAAGGTTTACAAATAAACTATTTGGAATAATAAAGGTGGAAACTTTGAAGAAAACAAGTGATGAAACAATGAAAAAGTTCACACAAACAATGTCAATTGATGACCTTTTGATCTTTAAAAGAGTGAACAGCTTGCCAAGGATGAACAAAGATGAGCTAAAGGGATTTTATTTTTCACAATCGCTTTGTTGCTTAAGTTAGTGGAAACTTTGAAGAAAACAAGTGATGAAACAGTGAAAAAGTTTCCACAGACAATGTCGATTGATGGTCATTTGATCTTTAAAGGAGTGAATGGTCTGCCAAGGATGAACAAATATGAGCTAAAGAAGATTGTATTTTTCACAGTCACTTTGTAATTTAAGTTAGTGAGAGCTTAAGGGCTAAGAAAGAAATGAAAGCTTGAGGATGCAAGTAAGCAATAGTAAAATCCTAGCAAAAAACGTACTTTGAAAATGTAGGGAAGATGATTATTCATACCTGTTTGCCTTTTTTGGATTCTTCTTACTTGTGCCAAACAGTAGTGATTATCTTTGACTGTATACTCATGACATATCAAGGGAAACGTACAGTTTATAACCACCCTTCAGTATCCAAACGTTATTTACCTTTGTCCTTTAATGAACTTTCCGAACAAGATTGTCGTTCGGTTGTCGAGCTTTTTTAACTGTTCGTTCTTTCATTGTTCAGCTCCGAAGGGTTAGCTTCTATAAGGAGCTCGTTTCTTCATAGGACACACGTCGTTCGTTTGAAGGACTGATGTCCTCATTAGATGTTCTGTTATATGAACGTTATCAATTAGGATGGAACTTTAGTGTTCTATTAAAATTGAGAATATTCAACTTATACATATATGAGTACTCAATTTCATTATGCCATTATTAAAACGGGTTTTACTTCAAACTTATATATATGCAGTGCTGCTGTTTTTATGTCGGCAATAATGAAGTGCTCAAAATTTGTTCGATGAAATACCTCAATGAAATTATAATATTTGAAACTCGTTGATTTCTGTGTTTTTGAATGTTGATTGCTGGGAAATTATAGTTAATTAATTTATTATCTCTGTTGTTTACTTTTTTGCTATTTGGGTTTCTTTGTTTTGTGTCTAATTATGCAGTTGCCTAAAAATCTGATTTCAATTCTTGTTATTTGAAATGTAACAATGCTACCTTTCATTATCATTACAACTTGATATAGTTGAATTATTGCAGAGAAGGAAAAATTAAAGAAGTAGATAGAATTGGAAGTTCACAAAAGTATAATCACTAGCTAGAATGGGTAGTTTGGAGGGGAGGGTGGTGGAGGTGGTTCTAGACGCTGCTGGTAGTGGCCGTGCATATGGGTCCATGGTTTTTCTGGAGGAGTTGTTTGCATCTCTCTAAGGGCAAATTGGTATTAAATAAAATTTAATTGATAAACGTTGACCTTTTTTAATTGTTTAACGATATAAGTATTTTTATGGACAGAAAGATTACGATAAAATCTCTATAAATTAATATAATATATTATTAAATTTTTTATTAATTAATAAAAGTTATTAATTTATAAAAATCTATATATATACATTCAAGTTATTAATTCTATTATTTAATCCCATAATTTTATTAGTGAATTAGAAATAGTTGATAAATGGAGAACACAGAACTAGTCTTGTGCTCCATTATACATGTAATATCATGACCTGCGCTACAATTCCAGGTCCTTCAATTCACTGCTGTGTGGGCTACACTCATGCTGCTGTGTGGGTGGTGTGTATAAGGAATAGGAATCAGATACAAATTGTTCTCTCTTCCAATGGTAGCTCCAAACTTTTCAGTCATGTCTAATGTTTCTGGCGTGATCCCATCTGGTAGCTTCCAATCGAAATGATATAGCAGTCGCGCGAGAAGAAGCTCTATATTGGCTAGACCAAATCCTATGCCTGGACAGATTCTCCTTCCAGCTCCAAATGGGATGAACTCAAAGTTCATTCCTTTAAAATCCACAGTACTGTCCATAAATCTCTCTGGTATAAAACTATAAGCATCATGCCAAGTCTCAGAATCTCTTCCTATCGCCCATGCATTGACAATGATCTTGGTTTTGACAGGTATTTCAAACCCATCAATCTCACAAGCTTCAATGCTTTCTCTTGGAAGTAACAATGGTGCAGGAGGATGTAACCTTAGAGTTTCCTTTATAACTAGTGGTAAATACTTCAATTTCTGAATATCAGCCTCGCGTAATGTTTTCTTTCCACTAAAAGCTTGACGTACGTCATCTTGTGCTTTCTTCAAGACTCTTGGATGTTTCATCATATTTGCCATTGCCCATTCTACAGTTGTTGAAGAAGTGTCTGTTCCTGCAATGAACAAATCCTGCATGAAATGCAATAGATTTCCGTCAATTTCGGTCAATAATATAATGGACATTAATCAGTTTAGTGCTTGCAATTGAGAATGCAAAACTGCATGTTCAGAAAAGTATACCTTCTTAATTATAATTAGCTTCTTTCTTATCTCTGTTTTGGAGTTCTAATGACTAAATAATTGTTTTTCTCGCAAGTACCAGGACTCAGATTCATTAAAACTACGTATAATCCTACAGAAATGATGTAAAAGTGAGTTTGTAAGAGAAGCACCAACATTGATTACAGCTTTGAGGCTGCTGTTTGTGACGGGACACTGAAATCGGTCGCTTCCTTGAAGCTTCAAAAGAACATCAACGAGATCTTCCTTCTCAGATTCAGTGTTACTGCTACTTGTGCTCATCAGTTTCTTCTTATGTTCCTCGATGATATTACCAAAGACTACTCCCAATTTGTTTCGTAGTTTCTCCAATTTCCCTTTGGTTCCAGTAATTACCTGAAGAAACTCCATTGAAGGGTATAAATCAGCTATACCAAAACCTCCAGCCAACTTTACTGCTTCCTTGGTCAGTGCAATGACTATTTCCTGATCTTTGCATTCATTGCCAAACGCTGATTTGCAGGTTATGAGATTAGTGAGATTGAAAATTTTTTCCGTCAAATTGATTGGTCTTCCAGAAGAGTTGTGCACAGATTCTATGAGTTTCTGTACCTCAGATTCACGAAGAGATGAAAAAGATTGAACTATTTTAGGTCCTAAGAGTTCCGTCAAGCTAATCCTTTTCATCTCCCTCCAGTATTCACCTATTGGAGAGAAAGCAATGTCTTGATATCCGTAAGTGATTATTTTAGCTGCAAGAAATTCTCCCCTGTTTGCGAAGATTAGATCATGGGTTTTCAATGCCTCTTGAGCCATTCCCGGATTTGAAATCACAACTGCAGAAATTTCGCCAAGTTGCAGGTGCATCAGAGGTCCATATTCCTTGGCAAGTGCTGCCAAAGCATGATGTGGTTGTGCACCCACCAAGTTGTGCAGGTTTCCCATAAAAGGCACCTTCATTGGCCCTGGAGGCAGCCTCTTAGGTATTTTCTTATCAGCATCACTACTTTTTTGGCAGTAAACCTTCATGCTAAAAGGAACAGAAGGAGGGTTTTGATAGCGCACGAGAGACACACTACTGGAAGTCGGAAATCTGGCCGCCTTTATTGGGGACACAGGAAGAGCTCCCATCTCTGAAGAAGGGGAGAAAGTAAGAGACACCATGTTTTTAGAGGGAAGAAGTTATAAAAGAGCTTTTATTTGAGTCTTCTTCTGTAACACTGATGGAGATGATTCCTCAGTTGTTCTCTTATACCTGGAGCAAGATTGCAAGGCAGGCAACAGTAACTATTGAATGTGGAATTGTAGCTTATAATAAACTTTTATATTGATACAGATTGAAAGTATAATATTTTCTAATGCATGCACTCTAAAAATAAAAATAAAAATAAAATAAAAAATTTAATTCTTTTTCAGTATTGCAACTGAATCGTAAAATATACATAAATAATTTTGTTGAAACAAATTTTTTACAAGATGCATTTAGTTACTAAATTCTCACAGAAAAGTGAATTGAAATTATTGAATTCTCACATTTAATTTACATAAAAATATTATATTTCAATAAAAGTTCAACTCTTGAGTATATGGATCTCATTTTTTCACTTGTGTTTTTTTGGCCTCATCTTAAAGCTGAACAAATTACTTTTAAGAAATACACACGCGCACACGCGCATATATATATATATATATATATATATATATATATGAAGAGAACATTTGAAAGAACAAACAAATACTATGATTTATATTTAAATTGGATATTACTTATAATTAATAATAATAACAAAAAAGTCACATTTGATTTTATAAAGAAATAAAAAAATTTTAAAAAGTTAATATTAGAGAAAAAAAATAGAAAATATTTGAATCTTTTTTTTTCTAACATGGATAGAAATTATCCTTCAAGAAGATGTATAGGGCAAATTATATTGTGAATCCCTTATCACGATGCATTGTGGCTTAGGTTCTAAAACACGTGTGGCAGTCTCTTTTACTTTTTAGATGTTGCATCTCTTTTTTTTTATTTTTAATTACAATGAAAATATTATTATTATTATTATTATTATTATTATTATTATTATTATTATTATTATTATTTGTTTAGAAAAATAGAATTATTTTTATTTTTATTTTAACATAAAGTAATATAATAATAAAAAATATAATGTATCAAAATCTTTAATTAAAAATAATATAATATAATAATTTATCATTAATTATAATATATTTTATATTTAATATATAAATTTTATAGTGCTTATAAATTTTAATATTATAAAAAAATTAATAATACTAAAATATTTAACTATATGTTATCAAAATATATATTTATTAGTTTATGTATATAGATTTATTAGTTCAAACTAGCAGATTTATTTATTACAGTGTAGAGGTTCATTATAATTTAATATAATGCTCATAAGTTATATATTGTTTGTTTATTAGTTTAATTACAAAGGTTCATTTTGTTATAATCAATATGTTCGTTAACGAACTTGAGTATTAAAATGATGAATTTATAGAGGATAAATAATGAACATTCGTAATCTGACTAATGAATTTATAATTTTTTTATTAATGAACATATACATGTTAATGAACCTGAATACTGAATACTAACTTGTAATAGATAAATTATAAATTTGCATAATCTATTACAAGTATTGGCGGCCACTGGCTATGAAATTAAAGTGGGTGGTCAAAAACCATACACGGGCAACTCCATCTGAATCTTAGTTGGTCGAGATTCGATCCCATATCCCCTTTCGCGTAGGAGTCAACTACTGAAGAACTCGCTCTTTCAATTTATTAATATAGATTAAAAATAAATGCACTCAATAGTGCTTTTAATTGTTTTTTTAGCATTGCAACTAAATAGAAGAAAATACAGTGATGAAATAAATTTTTTACAAGACGTATTTAATTGTCAAAATTTTACAGAAAAGTGGTTGGAAGTTGTTGCTCACATTTGAGTTCCACAAAATATTATATTTTAATGAAGTTGAATTTTTGAGTCTATGAATCTTAATTTACTTTTTTTTTTTTATCTCATCTTACTAAATAAATTAATTTTTAATAATTATATATTATATATAAATAAACAATTTTGAATGAATAAAAATTATAATCTTATACTTAATTTAGATATTACATATAAATTTATATATAACAAACACTAATAACAATAAAACCCATATTTGATTTTATTAAGAAATCTTCTATAAAATAAAATTTTAAAATTAAGTATGTAAGGTTTGATATTAGCTCATTAATATACAACCATCTAACCTTCAAATATTAAAAAAATTATTTAATAAATATAAACATTCAACTTCTCAATGTAGAAATTAATATTTAATATTTAATGTTAATCTTGTATTATTATTATTATTTATCATTAAAATATAAATATAATGAATTTGCTATTCTTATAATCTAATCGTATATTCAATTAAATATTTTATATTTGTCAATTATTTATAATTAAATATTAATCACTATATGAACCTCATTCGAATGCAGATAGAAATTGTCCTTTAGCAAGATTCAGGGGCGAGCAGTCACGGGCTTTCTTTTTTTCTTTTTTTTTTTTTTGGGTCAACAGTCACTGGCTGTTGTATGAAATTAAAATAAACTAATCATGCATACATTGTTTGACCGTCAACTGTTACAATTGGCATGTTCTCAGTCCACATACTTGCTTTCTATTTCGCCAGAAATTGAATTCTAACCTGATTAAAGTCAATATTTCAGACTATAAATTAGTTCATAATAATTCATCCTATATAATTTGTAATTATTATAAATTATTTTAAAATTATTAATCCAAAGAGAAAATCATAAAAAAAATTTTGGACTTTCAAAATATTTTCATTTTATTCTAAAAAATTCTTTTTTTAAATAAATAAAATTTTATTTTAATTATAAGTCTAGTTCAGACAGAATATATATTTTTTTGAATATAAAATTTATTGGCGTGACCACTTAGACATCTGAATTTGAAATTTGTTGATATAATCATATATATTGCATCATCCACTTGACCATTTGAGACAAATCATATAAAAAATCTGAAACTTTCAAAATTTTCATCGATATCCTAGACTTTTTTTTTTTTTTGTCATTTTAAGTATATGAACTTTTTATTTTAATTTCAGGCCTAACATCAAATAGGTAAATACTTTTTCAAACATGATATTTATTGACATGACCATTCATATGATATTATCCATCTAACCATATTTACTATGTTAAATAAATATATTTATATAATCACTCTCAACACAACTCTATTTTTAAATAAAAAATAATACTTAATTTTTAAAATTATCATCTCTGAGCCATAAATTATTTTAGACAAATAAAAAATTATCATATCTAAAGTATCTAATTTTTAATATTTTTAAAATTAGATGTAGATTAAACCAGTTAATTGATTGATTCATAATTAGCTAATTTTAAAAATTTTTTACGCAAAAATGTCATTTTAGATTGATTTTTCTAATCAATTTAATTTAAAATTATGTTATTTTATAAAAAAAATTAAAAACTTTTAAAATCACACTATTTTACTTAAAATTTAAATTTTAAAAATAATTTTTATTATGTTATCATATTATATATTTTAATTTTTAAATATTTACTAAGTATTATTTATATTTTTTAAAAAATAAAAAATAACTATTAAAGTGAATAGATCAAAACGATCAAATCAACTAGATCATGAATCGGTCATTTAATCAATTCGAACTCAAATTTGATTTTAACAATATTAAAATATCGGATGCTTTTAAAGATAATAATTTTTTTATTTATTTAAAATAATAATATTACATAATTTTTTATTTTAAAAGTATATATTATATATAAATTTGTCATTGAATAGTTTATAACCCGATGCGGATTCCATGGATCCCATCAGATTTTCCAGGTTGGCTTCCACAAGTCACAATACTGCCATGGTTCACGTGGTATACCTAGTTGAGGAAAGGTAAATTAATTTGAAGTCTAAAATTTTTTAATTTTAGTATTTAGATATTTTTTTATTTAATTAGGTATTTAAATTGATAAAATTCTTTCATTGTGATTTTTTTATTTAAGTGGGTAAAATTATTTTCACTTGGTAGCTATTAATTATTCAGATTGAAAAAAAAATATTACATTAAAAATAATTTTTTCAATTCAAATACTTAATTAAATAAAAAAAATATTTAAACACTAAAATTAAAAAAATTTAAATACCAAATTTATAATTTGCCTTGAAGAAAAACAATAAAGTTGGTGATGAGATAACATGATTTAATACATGTTTTTGAAAGTAGATCGAAAATAAAATCAAGAAATTAGCTGATTTTTAGTAAATAATTAATTAATTTGATTGATTTAGTTTAATAAAATATTTTAATTTTAAAAATATATAAACAATATTTAAAAAATTTTAAAAATGAAAAAATATATAATATAATAAAATACTAAAAATGATTTTAAAAATTTAAATTTAAATAAAATAGTGTAACTTTAAATTTTTAAGATTTTCAATAAAAAATATAATTTTAAATTAAATTAATTTGATCTGATTTTGTATTTAATCAATTTTAATTAATTAATTTTTATATTAAATATATAAACAAATAGTATATTTTGAATATATTTATGGGAAATTTAATAATAACTTAATACTATTAAAATTTAAATTTAATAATAATTTAATTGAATTTGATTTAATTAATAAATTTTAAATTTATTTAAATAACCAAATTAAATTAAAATTAGCCCTCGGCGATTTTGCAGCTCCACGGCAGGTTCCACAGCAGCACGGATCTCCATGATGTAACTTGGACGTCCAATAAGTCGCGTCAAGAGCGTCTGACTTGAAGCCACGTAGTGTAAGAACGTTTGTTTTTTTTGAAAGGCAAAAGAAGAGGGCTCATTTGGATTTTTAGATAAATTTCCAAAAGTGTCTCATATGTGTCAACTATTCAATAAAAGGCGTGCTATTTCAAAATAGGGATGATTATGATCTGAATATATGAAATTAATCACATTAAAAAAATATATGAAATTAAAAGAATAAAAAATATTTAAACATAATCAAATCAATTTAAATTAAAATAGTAATTTAAAATAATATTATTTATTAATTTTTTTATCTAATCTACATAACTGAATTAATCCGTATTGATTCAATTAGTACGTGCGTGTGTGCATATATATATATATATATTCTTTTTTTATAAATTTAATTTTTTAAAAAATTTAAAATATCCAAATTAAATCATACCAATACATTAATCTTGAATAATCGAATTAGATTGCACTGAAAATTAGTTCAATTCAAGACAAATATTTTCTCTTCTCGATTTGGGATCGGTTCTTTCATTTTTCAAATATCTAATTTTCAGTCTAATTCTGAATAATTTTAAATAACAAGTTTAGATTTGAACCCAATCACCCTTTACTTCTAAATATTGCATAAAGATTAAAATTATTAAATAATTTTAATTATAAGAATAATTAAAGTTATTGAGATTTAAAAGAAATAATAAAAGATAAGAATAAAATTAAAAACTTGATTTTAAAATGATAAATAAATTAAAATAAAAATATTAAATGATAGATATTTTGAAATGAAAAAGAGTATTATAAATTTAAAATAACTTTTTATTTATTAAAAGAAAAATTAGAAATTTATCAATTATAAAATTTTACTGTTTATTCTTTTATATTTAAAAATAATTAATTAATTAATTAATTAATTAATAATATGATGGATTAAATTTACCTATTATTTTTTTTAGAGATAAAGTAGAGTGATTGCTTTTTTTTTGCTAGAGGGGATAGAAATTATGAAACTAATTTATATATTGCCAATGATAACTTTAGCTACAAAGACCTAGAATTTAGAAATGAAAATTATTGATTTTTAAAGAATAATAAGAATCTATTATTTATAAATAAAAATATTTTTTAATTTATAGATACAAAATATGATAATAATATATCAAGAGGTATAAAACTCATCATTTATTGAATCATAGAAATTCTTATTAATATATTTTTTAATCAAATTGACCAAGTTTTATAATTCATCTCCTCATAAAATGTCCTTTGCTCAGTAATGATTATTACTAGAGTTTTGATTTTAATATTTTTCAATAAACTCGATAGTTTATTATCTGAAAAGAAAGTTAAAATTTATTATATAAAATTAAATATTTATAACTTCAAAAAGTATAGAAATAGAACTTTCATAAAAAAAAATAATATACATCCATAAATGATTACTCAATAATTTTGATGATAAAAATTAAAATAATAACAAAATTTCTTAAATATTAATAGATTTGTATCTAAAAAAGTACAAATTAATCATATATGAGACCTAGATTTATAAATCTACTCTACTCAAATTTAATAAAATTTTAAAAAATAGAAAGAAAATTATTTAATCAGAGATGACCTCAAACAAATTTGAAAAAAAAAAAAAAAAAGATGTGAGAGTGACATGGAATTTCTTTTTTAATTTACAAATGGAACATGAATGTAATTTTTTTTTTTAATGTTTTTGTAAATTGTGATTAAAACTTAATTTTTTCTTCTCCATTGATATAAAAGAGACAACATTTGACACAAATCCAAGCCAAGGTTATAAAAAATATATAAGAAAGTCAGTTTGCTTGGAGAAGTGCCCTCAGGATTATTCGAATATTTTTAAAATATTAATTAACATGAAATTAATCTTATTTTAGTTTAATTATATATGCATATACAAAAATGAAAACACATAGCAAAAACTAGTTTATCTTTCAAAAACTTTAGTGATATTTAGTAAAATTCAAAATTGTTGGCCCTAAGCACCAAGAAGGGGGTTGAATTGATGTATAAAAATAAAAAATGGAGAGAGAGAGGAGAAATGAGATGAGAGGAAACACAAGATTTATAGTGGTTCAGGTATAATCGACTCCACGTTCACTCTCTACTTCTTCGAAATTGGGTATTCCACTATTTTTCAAAGGTGTTTTCAAGTTTACACCAAACTTTTACACTTGTGTTTTGAAGGCTCGCATAACAACCTATACACTTGTATTTTTAGGGTTACACAATAACTTTTACAACTTGTGTTTTAATAGGCTCACACAACAACCTATTTTAGTGTTTTGACAGGCTCACACTATAACCTATTACATATGGTGTTTGTGCTCATAACCAATAATGACTTAAAGAATAGAAAAGAGTGAGTAGCAAAATTGCAAGAGTTTGGGTACAAAGTTATTAATTCTCTTGCATTTACATTTGTTTGGTGAGGTATTTATAGTCTCTACTCACCAAAGAGACGTTGCAATAAAACTGGTACAAAATCATCAAATTGTGCTAGACACATTTTCGTATTAAATGTTTGACAGTCATGATTCGCGGTCGCGAATTCCAAATTCCATAAGGAAAACCCCATTTGTGTCTAACGCTAGTCCACATGGCAGCTTCTGATTAGTTTACCAGAAAAATATAACCCTTGCCTTTCACCAGCTCTCAAAAGTAGCGGTCGCGATTTATCTTATACAGGACGCGAATTCCTTTGCCAAAAGTGTTCATCTTCTTCTTTTGGGTTTGCAGTCACTACCAACAAGTTCTCACCATGATTTTTGACTTCCAACAATTACTTGGGACACTTGTAAGGCTGTGATTATGGACTTGATTGCATCTGGAGTTACTTCGAAATTCACAGTCGTGACTGAGGCAAGCTTTACACTGCAAATTCGTTTGTCACTTTTGGAGTTCTTCCTTTGGATGAATCGCGATCGAGAATGACTCTGCAATTCATTCTGTCTGATCTTCTAACAAGTCTTCTAATGGATCGCGATCGCAAATCTTAGATTGCGGTCGAGATATAGAAGTTAGTTCACATTCTTTGAAGATTAAGATTTCTATCCAACTTCTAATTTAAAGACTTACACAAAAACTGCAAAACAACACTAAATAGAAACATTAAAAATAATCAATCCCTTTTGTTAAGATAAAAAAAGGCACAAGACTTAAGGTTAACTACCTTAGTCCAACATCGTCCATTTGTATATGACCTTATAGGCTCCTTTTTTTACAATAAATATAAGTAATGATCTTTAATCAATTTCCCAGTTAATGAATAACTAGATAAATTAAACCATTTAATTTTTTTCAATTGACTAAGTGATTGACTCATACTTAAAAGGTCATAATTGATGTTTCACTTGCATGTCATGATAATTCAATATAATTAGGAATAATCGACATAGTTTGATCTAACTTTTAATAAGAACTTTATTAATGTATTCAAATCTTTCATTATATGGCATCTAATCAAACATAAATGATGGAAATATATCTCGTTTATATAGTTTGATGTTGGTTAATTCTAATTAGTACTTGATATTTGATGATGCAATTGAAACTCCTTTCTATTCGTCCATCTTATCTAGGTGCAATAGAAAACCTTTTTATTTATATATAATATAAATATATTTATATATACATATATACCTTTTGTACAATGGGTTTAGTTATCAATGCTAATCAAGGACAAGTTAGATGTCCCTAATTATCTTAAGCCAATAAATCCTCTTTTAATCACTTATTATCCTCATCAAGCTATTATTATACCCAAAACAAGTATTATGAGCAATTCGTGATTTGGACAACTAAAATCATGAATCAAGATATAAGAGTCACTCGACAAGAAACCATGGTGATATCAAGTCATGGGATTACACAACTCATACAAGAAATTTTAACAATACTAGAGATTTTAACAGACACATAGATAATGCTTCAAATGAAATTCCCTAATGAGCTATTGAGTAAACTTATTCCTTAACAAGCACTTATATGTTAGCCTTTAGTACCACATATACTTCTACTTATGAGAATAGTAGCTTACTTGACCCTTAAGTAAGCAACATAACATGTACCAGTCTTATAGCTGTATCAATGTCTAGTCATGACAAACTAACTAGAAACAATTTTAGAATAACACTCTGACGAAGTAGGTAACTTATAATTATAATTCTTTATAACTATCTCTCCAAAGTGTATAATGGACTTGATCTTAAAGCCTTATTATACTATGAAATTAATTTAATTTCATATAAAAAAGCTAAAAGACAAAGAACGTATGATTTATTAACTCATATGTCATGAACCATGTCTAGTAGTCCAATCTCTTGGCTTTAGTCATACACCAATAGCTACAACAACTAAAAATCTTTACTTATTAAAGATTATATTTTATTCAAATGTGTATAGCCAACATAACTTATGGATTTTAAGCCATTAAATATTTTATGGACTAAAATTTTTAATAATTGAAAGTATTAGTTTGATTCAGAAGGTATAGTCTATAAAATCTAAAAATTTATTGCTATTTTAATTTATGACTATGACGATTTTACCTATTTCACCTAGGAGATTATCTTACTATATCACCCAAGAAGCCCAAAAAGAAATATCCTTTTCATCTTCTTCTAATGATTAGTTTTGTGAAAGATTTGATGATAATAATCTTCAAATGGTCTTTTTAGCTAATCATCTGGTAATATGATTATGTTGTTCAATATGAACATTTATCTCCCCTATCTTTAAAAGTCAAATATGTACCTTTCAAAAATCATAAAGCCAAGCACTTTCCACCACCTTCATTACCCTATTATAAATGAGCATTAAGATGGGTTGAAAAAAAAAATAGCTTGTCTACCTATTCAACCTTATCAAATATTGCCATAGATTTGCATGTTTCAGCCATTCATCATTACTTATAAGGAAGAATAAACCAATGCTTCAACCCAAGTCAGAAGCAAAGATACCATTAATAATCTTTTTTTTATAATTCATGCTTATAGTCACCTTATTATAGTCAACCCCATTAAAATAGTCTTAAATTAGCAGTTTAAGATTACATAAGCATAAAATCATATTTTTAAAAAGATTGAGACTAAATTAGATCAAGTTTAGTTACAAGTTTACAAATTTGATTCTAAAGTCTCAAGAAATCTAAAAAAATGTTCTTTCTTATGTTTTGCCTATAGGCTCAATTAAAAAGTGATATAAAAAAGTCATAAGAATGATTGATTAGAAGGCATATCCTTTAGACTTTAACAAAAAAGAAACAAAAGTTCAAAGCTTACAACTTAAGTTGCTTAAATTAAATATGATCTAAAGAAACAAATACAATTGCCTCCTCTTGTTTCTCCTTTTGATCATTTTCTTCCATTTATACCATTTTTTTTTTTTTTGGTTTTTACTCATCCTAGCCTTGCCTCTAAGCTTAAATAATTGAGACTCACCACATACATTTTCAATAAGAAATTTTGCACAGGAAAACTCCTATTCACGACAGAATCACCACCACCTCAAAGACCTACCTCTCATCCTTTAGCTTTTAGGCAAATATTTTCTTTCATTGACTCAATTGAAGTGGAAAAATCTCCTAGCTTGCAAGAACATACCCAAAATCCCTTGGATAACTATTGCTCTACTTTCTTATTACTCATCCTCATCATTCTTAGATTCAGACTCATTGCAACCACTTAATCATTTGTCGTCATAGTTTATAGTAGACCCCTCCTTCCTAAATTTTATCAGCTTTAATTACTATACTAAAATACCTCCAGATGATGTTGATGTAAGTGTTAGTCCTATAGACATAGATACTCCTAAGAAGTCTATAAAGTTTTGTTATGTTGGAGGACCATAATTTACATTTGGTTGCATGCCTTCATAATAATAAAGGGATTGTCTTTAAGAATTTTTTGCATGAATAAAATGTTAAGTGAAACACCAAAATGCAACACTGAAAATAATTCTTGAAGAATTCCTTCTCTAGAGTAATTAACAAGTTATATTACCATTTTTTTTTTCTTTTTGATGAAAAAAATGTTCAAATTAGTTCAGTCAAACATGATAACATAATTCCTTGATTTTATTCATTATGAATTTATGGGTTATGTTTATGATGACATAAAAATCAATCATAAATAATTCTTCAAAAAAAAAAAATGTTACTTCTTATAGAAAAAATATTTGGATATACATTTTCAATTTATGTCCAAAAAGTTTTATCATCTTAAAAATTATAGTAACCTAGACATCAAGTAGGCATTCTTTGCTTATATATATATATATATATATATATATATATATATATATATATATATAGAGAGAGAGAGAGAGAGAGAGAGAGAGAGGCAATCTTATCCAATAAAAAGAAAATAAGGTTAATGACCTCTTTCTTAGTGAAATTTATCATATAAACATCAAAGCATCTTTATGACCATAGAAAGCTTATCCATCAACTAGTCAGTTATCAAAAGATCATATTCTTAGGTTTTTTTTGCTATTGCCCTTATCTTTGGTTAAATATAGATCTTTAAAAAAATATTATTATCCTTTAATAAGAAGAATTTTTTTTTTTGTTAAGATAAAAGGACATTTCTCTGAAAAACACTTTTCCAAGCAATGGAATGTTTTTAAAAAATATATATAGGGGAAAAGAATTTGATGGATGTTATCTTTATGGCAAAAAATGATATTTTGAAAAAAGTTGTCTTGGCAAACCTAAATATGTAACATCATTATCCTCATTCATTAACATCTTCACATGAACATAGGCATTGTATAAATGATTTGCAATCCCACATGAGTATATGCACTGCGTAAATGATCACTTACACATGTACATTTGATAAGCATGGTGATAACATTTGCATCATTATATTTGGGGCACTTGAACATAAATGTGATGTTTACATAGTTGCATGGCAAATTGTCATATATTGTGAGCATGTTATAATATATCAAATAATGGTGTTTTAATACTTATTAAAAGTATAAGGGGCACATGGGAATTAACAGAGGAATAAAGGTGGTGGAGTGAAAAAAAAAGGACTAAAAGAGAAAAATTGAAGTTCCAACCAATAGTACCAAGCCACCATGATTTTGTCTTATTAGTGTAAGTATACAAATTGAATTTTTCTTCCTTTAAGAGCAGATAAAAGAGGAAATATGTCAAGGCAACAAAAAAAAAAAAAAAAGAAAGAGCTAAGAAAGAAAGAAAGAAAAAAGAAAAAGAAAGCTAGTTAGGAATAACTCCTAAGCTTTTCTAGTTTTGCCAAAGGGATAAGTGATTAATCTTCTTTCTATATGAAATTCCTCCTCCATAATATATTAAACATGCATAATTAGTAAATAGCTAGAGTTCATGCATGGAAGTTGTTAGAAGCATAAGAGATACAAGAGCTAAATTATTTTGGTTTTGTTATTAGAGCATACTAATTCACCCATAATTTTATAACCCTAAAAGAATAACTAAGGACGGTGTAAAATATGAAAGTTGTAGATTTATGTCTCATTTAAATTCGTATAAAATAGTTTTGCTTAATATGGTGTGCGTGAAAAGCTATAGCTCCTTAATCATAACCTATTGAAACCTCGTCAGTATGGCCTTATTTTTATATTTTGATGACATTATGTGCTGATTTAGACAAAGTATAAAACATGAAAGTTATAGAGTTATTTAAATGCCTATAAAATAATTTTTCTTAATT
>CATIWR010047181.1:0-41091 GCA_949677035.1 Omphalea diandra | reverse complement strand
TATATATTTTTTTGATATATATATATATATATATATATATATATATATATATATATATATATATATATATATATATATATATATATTAATGCACGATTATGAATATGGCATCTAATTGATTAAGCATGATAATTAATATTATAATGGTTTAAAACTATTCATTGAGTTTTCATAGTCTCACCCCATCATATTCATACTTTAGAAAATCATATAAGTTTTTTTATGCTAGAAAACCAAGATAAATGATTAAAGGAAAATGTGCAACATTGGAATAGGCTTAGTAATTATGTGTTACTTAATTTTTCAAAAGGATTATATTATGAGTGGTTATAATTTATTATAGTTCTCATTATCTTTATTTCATTATTGCATTATCATACATCATTATTTTAAGTATAAGTTAAATAATCTAAATTTTTACTTTAAGTAAAAGAAGTTCTAGTGTTGATATGTTTAATTAGAGAATGAATGATGATGTTATGTAATGTGGTGGTATACTTTGAAGGTGATTTGAATTTCTAGTAGTTCATGATCGATTATGACAAGGTTGTTAATATGTAAATATTTAATTATTACTATTGGCATATGTTCTTGAGATAAGACAAACAAGAGTTGGCTTGAGTTTCTTGAGATAACTCCTTGAGCCTAGATATTATATAAGGCACAAACGAGATGGAGTTCCTTATAGCTTAAGATAGGAATTTCAATGATTCAAGTAACAATTTATATGTTATAATGTCAAATTATTGATTGATAAGATCTATGATATGTATTTAAGTATGTATAATATTGCTTAGTTATAAATAAGTCATCTAAGTAATGATTGAGGATAATAATGCATATTATAATGGTCTATAACTAGTCACTAAGTTTTCACATATTCACCCCATTATATCTATAATTCAGATTATCTTATAGTACTAGTGTTGATATGTTTAATTAGAGAATGAATGATGATGTTGTGTGAAGTGTTGGTATACTTTGAAGCTGATTTGAATTTCTAATAGTGCATGATCGATCATGACAAGGTTGTTAATATATGTATATTTAATTATTACTATTGGCCTATGTTCTTAAGATAAGACAAACAAGAAGCTTACTTGAGTTTCTTGAGATAACTCCTTGAGCCCATATATTATATAAGGCACAAAGGAGATGGAGTTCTTTATAGCTTAAGATAGGAATTTCAATTATTCAAGTCATAATTTATATGCTATAATTTGAAATTACTTATTAATATTATCTATGATATTTATTTATGTATAATATTGCTTAGTTATAAATAAGTTATTTAAGCAATGATTGAGCATAATAATTTTTATTATAATGGTTTATAACTATTCACTAAGTTTGCAAAATTCACCCCATCATATCCATAATTTAGATTATCTTATAGTACTAGTGTTGATATGTTTAATTAGAGAATGAATGATGATGTAATGTGATGTGTTAGCATACTTTGAAGGTGATTAGAATTTCTAGTAGTTCATGATCGATCATGATAAGGTTGTTAATATATGTATATTTAAATATTACTATTGGTTTATGTTCTTAAGATAAGACAAACAAGAAGCTTGCTTGAGTTTCTTGACATAACTCCTTGAGCCTAAATATTATATAAGGCACAAAGGAGATAGAGTTCCATATAGCTTAAGATAGGAATTTCAATGATTCAAGTCACAATTTATATGATATGATGTGAAATTATTAACTGATGAGATCTATGATATGCATTTAAGTATGTATAATATTGCTTAGTTATAAAAAAGTTATCTAAGTATTGATTGAGCATAATAATACATATTATAATAGTTTATATCTATTCACTAAGTTTTCACATATTCACCCCATCATATCCACAATTTAGATTAACTTATAGGTCTCTTTGGTATTAAAAGACCAAGATAAATTATTTTGTTCATAGTTTTCATATATGTACAATTAAGTAATAATAGGTTTGGCACAATCTTAGCCTACATCATTTCCTTTAGTAACCATTAAAGATTTCACTAATCATAAGTAACTTAATAGTTATTACATAAACCTCTTCAAGTAAACTTTTAGATGTTACTCAAACTGCCTAAGATAGATTTATTAGGCATAATCTTAAAGCCTTCCCAAGATAGATTCCAAGTACTATCTTAATCTTTTCACAAAAATCTTTTAAAGACTTTATTACATAACCTAGAAATGATCCCTATATATAAAAGTATAAATATCTCATAAGGACAATCACAAAATTAAGTTTCTCTCAAGCAACCAAATATAAGATCAAGTCACAAAATGAATTCTTATGAAAAAGAAAAGGAAAAAGTAAATGGTCACTTAATTTCTTGAATTTTGTAAGCTTTCTTCTAGCCTTTTCACATTAGCGAAGCTTCCCTTATATAATACTAATCATAAAAATACAAATTTAAGGCTATTAGAAAACAAGTCATTTGATTATGAATGGTTTATTTCACTTTGTATGAACATGTAACATCTCCATCCACATTCATTGGCATTATCACATGAACATAATCATTGCATAAATGATTTGAAATCTCACATGAACATATTCATTGAATAACTGATCATTTAGATACGTGAATTTGATAAGCACGATGATGACACATGCACCATTGTATTTACTTGAACATATATGTAATGTTTGTATGGTTGCATGGCAAATTGTTTCATGTTGTGTGCATGTTATAGCATCATAAATAATGGTGTTATAGAGCTTATTTTAAAGTGTAAGGAGCATCTAGAAATTAGGAGATGGATGGAGGTGTTTAAGGAGTGAAGAAGAGCGACTAAAAGAGGAAAGTGAACTTCCAACTAATAGGAATGCAATACCATGATTTTGTCTTATTACCACAGGTTTACAAGTGGAATTTTTGACCCTTTAGGATCATAATATAGAGTTTAGACGTGAGGTGCAGCAGAAAAAAGAGAGAGCTAAGGAAGAAAGAAAGGAAAGAAGAAGAAGAAGGAGAGGGAGAAGAAAGAGCTGCCCAAGGAGGAAGCCTAAGGTTTTCTGGTTCAGGGACAATAGGTTAGTTAATTTATCTTCTTATTAAATGAAATTAACCCCTCATGACATGTTAATCATGCATGGTTAGTGAAAATTATGGAGTATTTGAGGTAGAACTCTTGGATGAAAGTTGAAATTCAAAAGAATAAGAGTTGATTGTGTTGATTTTGTTGTTAGAGCAGAATTATGTACCCACGATTTTATAACACTAGAAGAGAAATTAGAGAAAGTGAAAAATATGAAAGTTATAGCTTTATACCTCATCTAAATTCATATGAAACCGTTTTACTTGATTTGGTGTGTGTGAGGATTTATGGCTCCTTCATTAGGGCTAGCTCACAACTAACTGAAATCACCTCAGTCTTTCTGTTTTCTTATATTTTGATGGCCTTATGTTCTGATTTTGACAAAGTGTAAAACATGAAACTTTTAGAGTTATATTCCCTCTAAAGTCTTGTAAAGAATTTTGGATTGATTTGTTGTGTGGAAAAAGATATGGCTTATTGATTGTGACTGACCTTATACCCAGATGAAACCTCACCTGTCTTTTAATTTTATTCTGTAAGAATTTGATGGCCATAGATTAGGAATTTGGTGATGTATTAAACTTGAAAGTTGTATATTTGTATATTATCTACATTACTATACAATATTGTTGTCAAATTTTGTATGGTTGCTGAGATATTGCCGCTTTATTATGACTGATTATCACCATGTTAAAAATCTGCTCACCTTGAGATTGGTCATTTGTTTTAGTGACCTTATAGACTGAACTATACAATGACTAAAACATAAAAAATGTTCCTTTATGTTTTGCATAACTTGTGGTAAATCATTTTTCCAATTTGATTTGTACAATTTGAGATATACCTAAGAGTGTACGACCTACTCAGACTGAGATGACATTGAAACAGAGCAAAATTCAAAAATTCACCCCATTTTTTGTGTGCCTTATATTAGCCTAAAATTTGAATATGTTGTATCATTATGTGTCTAGTTTATGTGAAAAAAAATAATCAAGTCATTTGGATAAGTATATCTAGAATTATTATTGTGAGAGTGTAGCAAGCTCAGGCTACCATATTAAGGAAAAACATGCATAATCACTAGGTCCACTTGCATGGATCATGCCATAGTTGCATACCAAGCATTCATAATCATTTTGGCATACCTATAACCATGTATGTATCAAATGTTAGGGCCTTAACACTTTGAGGAAGCCCTAGAGAGAGAATCAAACCTGCCGTAAAGGTTGGTTACATTAAAAGGTGAGTAAAAATAATAATTAGATTCTAATGTGTATATGTGTGATAATTTTATGATGTGATTATGTCCTATTACATGTATAAGTGATTGAATTGTTACCTTGTACATATGAAAACAAGTCAAGTGGGAATTATATGGTCTCAATGATTACTTGGTATACCATTATTATGAACACTTGCATATGGAACTAAAAGGATGTTGTGACCAGCTTGTCAAACACTTGCAAATCATGTGGAAGATGGACTAATATGTCTCATTGGCACATGTTATGGATCAAATGGTTCACTTGTTATATGTTGGCCAACAAAATCAAATGTCACTTGAATCATATGAATTCTCGAGAGTAGTGTTTGCCTTGCAAGGTCACGACAAAAAAATAAATCTATTGCACTTGCACTTGCATAGTCAATTGTTATACTTGTAATGTATCCTGATGATATTCTTATGTTGGTTGTGCCATAA
This sequence comes from Omphalea diandra, assembly GCA_949677035.1. Lineage (NCBI taxonomy): Eukaryota > Viridiplantae > Streptophyta > Magnoliopsida > Malpighiales > Euphorbiaceae > Omphalea > Omphalea diandra. The sequence goes on along the minus strand of CATIWR010047181.1, from coordinate 36,347 downwards.
GAATATGACTATTGTTTTTATTCATTGAGTTGCAACTCACCAAATCACAAATTTTTTTTCAGATACTCAAACATAAGATTGGACATTTTGGTGCTTAGAGTTTTGCATCGAGACACATAGACTACAGATCATCGATTGAATTCCAACTCTCTCTCTCTCCTTGTGTCATGTACATACATCTAGATAGGACCTAGTTTATAGTCACTAGCCTTGAAATTAGTTAACATTGCCTTGAAATTAGTTAACATATATGTACATTAAATACATGTTTGATTATGTATGTATAATGAATAAAACCTTTATGCATATGTATTTTGGACATAAATGCTATGAGTTTTGCAAATGAAAATGGTCGTTACAGAACAAGCCTATTCCAAGGCAAAAATTAGTTCAATTGTCTTCTGAGTTGAACCAAGTTGTTCACTTTTTATACAAGGTCATTCCATTAGTTATGCTAACTTGATTTCAAATATCAATGGCTATTAAGGTTGTTCCTTTCTTGAGTTACCTATTTTAAGGATAGACTTATTATTGTTGACTTTTTTTTTTGTTCAAAATCTTGGTTTTTGAATGGGGCTATTCCATATGGCCATTCTAAAGGTCTTAATTTCTTTAATCATTCCAAATTGAAATGCATTTTTCTCTTCATCTTGAATAGGTAGTTCATTTTAGCTATTATAAAGCTTTAATGTCATTCCACTAATGCATTTTAGCTATTCTAGAGCTTTAAGGTTGTTCCACCTTCAAATGTAAAAATTTCATAATTTAGGAATAGTGAATAAGGCCATTTAAGTAAACTAATCTTGATCTTTTAGTCCATTCTAATTCTTTATGTGTAAAACTTGAGTTTTGCTTATAATGAATTGGGTCATGCAACTAGTTCATTCCATGTCTGCTTAATTTTGTTTAGAATTAAGTGATATCTGTTAAACTTGTCATAGGGTGCAATAAGGTTGTCCTGGCAGATGAGGCCTTTGAACAAATCGTCAATACAAAATAGTTTGTTCCAATATTTTATGTGAAAATCCTGAAGTTTCTTCATGGTGAATGGGCATATTTCCATTTGTGCATGGGGTTGTTCCATTTTCTTAATGTGACTTCACTAGTTTTCACTAGTTATGCATGGGTAATTAGACTATTAAAGCTTTTTACTTAAAGTTTTACAATTTTTGTCATAGTGAATAGGCTTGTCCTAATGCTACACAAAAGCAGTCATCTTAAACAAGATTCTTTTATGACATAATTAATTCTTCTTTCTATTTTGCTTTCGTTTGTTACCTTTGTTCTCTAAAACTTTATAAAAATCAATTAAGAGGCCTAAAGTCATATATAAACACTTGCAACCAATATTGTACTTCTTATGTTTGCTTAATCATCAAAATAGTAATTAATAATCAAAGGTTCAACATTCTCCCCCTTTTTTATGGTGGCAAACAAAAGGTTTATAAATAGAATAAATAAGTAGTTGCAAGTTATCTCTATTGTCAAAATTGACTTACCCTTAATGTTTGCATTATGTTGACCAACGTGCAAAAAATGATTTATGCATGAAATTTATTAGGTTTAAATGGATTCCAATTTTGTCAAAAGGTTTTTATAAACATGATACTACTCCCTCCTTTTGAGATCAACAAAAGGCTTAAAAATAAAGCAAATGATATAGAATATAAAAAAGAAGCATTGTCATACATGAGAATGTACATTTCAAAAAGTTTACATAGTCTAAGTATTAGTAACTCTATATATAATTAAAAAAAAAAAAGATGAAGAATCATTAAAGTTTAAAAGAGGATGGTTGGTCTCGTGCTTTAGATTAAAAAGTGAGGACAAGATCGTTTAAGTCCAAGGATGTGAAAACTATCTATGCCTTACTTCCCTTTGTCTTTCATGCTCCTTATAACATATTCATTTCTTTGACCTTCATCTTATTCCCTATGAATATTTTCCTTTTGAGCTTTAGTTATCTCTTTTATTCTCTTTGACTTAGCTCATATTCTTTTGGATCATCATTGGATTACCCATCGTCAAAAGGTATCATTATCTCAAAGTGATCCTTGAGGGCATTTAAGGTCTTCCCAATGGCTCGAACCTCTATATCCATCAAGTTTAACTTCTTTTGGTGTTAGCCTTTCTTTATGTGTAGCTCATCAAACCTTTTTTACATGTAAGACTCCATTGATATAAGGATGGGTAGAAAACAGTATTGGATAGCCTCATTCCTGGTAAAAGATGATAGAGAAGGGTATGATGAGGAAGCACCATGGTAAGGTCGAGTGCAAAGAAGCTAATGATGTTTAAGTTTCCTTTTTTTTCTCTGTCATAAAGCTCAATTCGTCTTTTGTTATCATCTTATGGTTTCTAAGGAAGAAGAGGAGGAGTTGCTTAACCTTTTTTAAAAAATGAAGAATTTCATCAATGGTATTTGTTATGCCTATGTCAATTCGATCAATTATGTCCTTCCCTATACTTAAGACTTTAAGACTTTATAGATGCTAGTTGTAACATGATCAAAAAGATTGAGGTAATTAGCCATTCTTGTGATTAGGTACCCATTTATGATAATCCTAGTCACAGTTATTTGCTTATAAAGCCTAATTGAGATCCACTAAGGGGTCATCACAATGATTTTGTGCCTTATAAAAAAGAAACAGCTCAAGTGATTGCATGTAAACAGGGTGAGTCATGCCTTGCACTTAAGTCCTTGAGCTTTTGAATATAGATTTAAGCCTTGTTAGCTACTCCTTATAACTTTGCTCATCAAAGTTTGCAAGGACTTGCTCAACTCTTTCACCTTACACTAAAACCATGGTTGTAATATGCTTTTGGTTTATAGAATGTATTTCTCCATCCAATTTGAAGTTTAAACTAATATTAAAAAGCTTCCTTATTTTCTATCTTGAGGATGGAAAGGAACTCAACAATTATGTTTTCATAAGTCTCCTTTCTAATATGCAAAAGCCCTTTCCAGCCAACGTTCCTAAACAACTTGATTACATTGTTGTAAAGCCTAAACTAGTTGAGTGGTTCAAAATCAATGAATCCACAATGTTATAGTTTCCTCTTCATCATTTGAGCTCCCATTTACTCTTTGCTTCTAATTCTTATTCCTATTGGTTCTTTCTATGGTTAATAAAGCAGCTGGAGATGTAGGTACAATTAAGGTATTCCTTTTTGGAGCATTATATTTTTATGTGTATTGCTTTGTCATCTTTCTTTTCCTTTTCTTTTTGCTTTAAAAAGGTTCCCATTCAAATCTCATTATTTTAGCTTCCTTTAAAGGATTAGCAAAAATCCTAAGAAGCTCTCTAAAGGGCATATCATCCTTAAATAACTCATCAACTAGTATTGAAGCACCTTTCTTTTTTTGAGTGTTTCTTGGTTACCATTCATAATTTGGGAAGAAGATTTTAGTTGAGGGTAAAGGAATTGATTGAGAAAAAGTTTTAAAAAATGTTTGAAATTAGGATTTAGAAGTATGAGGGAGTAGAAAGAATGTGAAAAAATGAACATAATGCCATTTTTATATGCAACTCTCCAAATAGAGGCCCAAAGGCTAGTTTTTTTTTTTTTTTTTTTACAATTCAAATGGTTCATTAACAAAAGTGAAGCTAACCAATTCAAAAATAAGTTTTTATTTTTCAAAAACCTTAAAAAGTGAATAAGGCTATTTAGAAAAAGAACTACCATTTAATGTTTAGAATGGGCATTTAATGTAAATGGGCTAGACCATTCACTTGTAAGTGAAGATTATTCAAGACCTTGATTAGATAGGCCATTAAGATGAACTGAGCCATTTAAGGCATGAATAAGGCTATTCAAATAACATATTTATACCCTTTTCATTCTCTTAACAAAAGCAAGTAAACTCAAATGCACCACAAGTACTTATTTCAAAGCTCTCAATTATGAAGAATTAGACCGCCAAGAAGTTAATTGGATAAAATTTCTATTTAAATTTATCACAAATTCAATTTAAGGACAAAAGCGTAGAATTGTGATACAAACATAATTTATGTTTCAAAAAAATTTTTAAAAAAAGTATTCTTATGAATGCAATACACTTATTTCAAAACATATATACATACATATATATATATAAGGATAGAGTAATTTATGTTTCAAGAGATGCATCATATAGAAGCATACATAAGTTATTTCCATTAATTATTCCAAGTTCTCTCTTGATGCATCTCCTTTTATTACAAAGAGGTTTAGTAATGATATCTATAAATTCATTGTGAGTGTCTATAAATTCAAGTATAAAATCTCCATTTTTTTCTTATCTCTAAAAGAATGATACCTAATATCTATATGCATGCTCCTAGAATGTTGGATATGATTCTTAATTAAGTTTATAGCACTTGTGTTATCACACTTGATTGTCACATAATCAACAAATACGATGTAGTATAAAAGTTATTGTTTTCATCCATAGAATTTTTATACAACACAAACCAACATTAATATATTATAATTCACAATAGAAAGCGCTATTGAATTTTATTTCTTATAACTCCAAGACACTAATGAATGACCGAGTAAGTGGCATATGTTTGAAATACTCTTTCTATCAAGGGTACATTTAGTAAAGTTAGCATATGAGTATGCCATAAGATCGAATTATGATTGTTTAGGATGCCATAATCTTGAGTTTGGTGTACCATTCAAGTACTTAAGGATGTACTTAAATGCATGTAAATGACACTTCTTAGGATTAGCTTAATATCTAGCACAACAACAAACACTAAACATACATTAAGAGGTCTAAAAGTAGTAATATATAAAAAGCTCCCAATCATACCTCTAAAGAGATTTTGCTATACTACCTTACCTTTTCATCTAAGTCAATTTTAGTGTTTGTGCTCATAAAAGGTTTACAAGTCTTGTATTTGTCCATACCAAATTTTTTAAGAAGTTATTTGGTGTATTTGGCTTGGTTGATAAAGATTCCTTCCTTATCTTAGCCTAAAAAAGAATTTGATTCGCCTATTATGGCCATCTCAAATTCACTTTTTATAACATTTGAAAAATATCCACATAAGTACAAATTAGTAGCACTAAGTATAATATCGTTGATATATATATTTAGGCTATCAAGATATTTTTATCATTCCTTTTAGTGAAAAGTGTAGTATCTAGTAAGCCATTTGAAAAATATTTTTCTAAAAAAAAAAAAAGATAACCTTTCATACCAAGCTCTAAGAGGTTGTTTCAAGCTATACAAGGCTTTGGTAAGTTTGAAAACATGATTTGGAAATTCATAGCTTTCAAAACAAGATATTGTTCCACATAAACTTCCTCCTCTATATATCTATTTAGAAAAACACTTTTCACATTCATTTGAAAAAACTTAAAATTTGTGAAAGATGCATATGTATGTAAGATCCTAATTACTTCCAACCATGCAATTGGGCAAAGGTTTCATCAAATCTATACCTTAATTTTGGTTGTACCTTTATAACACTAAGCTCATCAAGCTTGTTTCTAAATACCCCTTTTATTCTAATAATAGAATGGTCTTTGGGTATTAGAACTAAGGTCCAGACCGTATTCCTTTTTGCATAGTAAGAACCTAATTTTCGTCATTAATGTCCTCATTTATGGTCTTAGGCTCAATAAGAGAAAACAAAGGCAATATCATTACATGCATTTATAAAAGAATATCTTGTTGTTATACTTTTTTTTTTATCACATATGATGAGATATTTACGATGGTGCTTTTTACATATCTAATCCTTTTTAAGCTCTTAAATAAGCTATTTTACTCTTGGAGAGAGCTGAGGAGGATGTTCAATTCTTGATTCATAAATATCATTCCTTTTATCATTTTCATCATTTATTTTTCTCCAACATTGAGCTTATCCATAAAACCTACAAGATCAACATTGTCTTCCTTTCTTGAGAAAATTTGGTTAGATTCATTAGATATAACATGAATTGACTCATGTATAATAAGTATCTCTAATTCAAGACTATATATCTTTTACTAAAGATAGAGCAATCTAAGAAGATACCTCTATTAGATCTAGAGTCAAACTTACCATGGTTATCTTAAAGCCTCTATATATTTTACTGAATAGAGTAACCTAAGAAGATATCTTTATTAGACCTATATTCAAACTTACCAAGTTTGTCCTTCATGTTTAAAATGAAACACATGTAATAAGAAATTCTAAAGTATACAGCTTTAGGCTTCATTTAATTTCTTAGCTCAAAAGAAGTTTTCTTTAAAATAGGTCTTACTCAAACTATATTTAAAACATAACAAGAGGTGTTGATTACTTTAGTCCAAAAATGTTTTAGCAAATTATATTCATTAAGCATAGGCCTAGCCATCTCTTGTAAAGTTCTATTTTTCCTCTCAACTATACCATTTTATTGAGGAGTTTTGGGAGTTGAAAACTTCTGAGAAATACCATTTCCCTTATAAAAGCTTTAAAACTTAACATTTCCAAATTCTCTACTATGGTCACTCCCAATGGTAGAAATTTTCAATTCCTTTTCATTTTGAAAATTCTTTTACAAAATTTTTAAAATATCAAAATAATAAAACCTTATGAGGGATAACTAGAATCCAAGTAAATCTTAAGAAGTCACTAATAATGATAAATGCATAATGCATGCACCCAAACTAGCTATCTAGTGGGGGCTAAAAAGATCGATATGCAATAATTGGAAAAGTCTTAAAGATGTTACCTTATTCCTAGACTTAAATGAAGATTTGACTTGTTTAGCTTTTTGACATGCATCATAAACTCTGTCTTTAGTGAATTTGATCTTGGGAAGTCCTTTCACTACATTCTTTTTTCTTAATGTATTGATTAACTCCATGTTGGTATGTCTAAATCTTCAATGCTAAGTCAAGCCTTCATTAATTATGGTCACTAAACACTTGAAATGTTTCTTAGTCATAGAATTTAAATTAATAAGAAAAGCATTTTAAAATCTTCTTCTTACGAAAATAAATTTATTATCATTCATCTTTGACACTTAACAAGCTTGAGGTTCAAACATAACTCATAAACCTTTGTTACATAATTGACTTACACTCATTAAGTTATGTTTAAGACCAGTAACCAATGGGACTTGTTAAGGATAAAAGAGTTAACAACCTTACCAATTTTCCCTATTCCTATAATACCTTTCCATCATCATCAATGAAGACACTTTTAGATCTTTCAATTTTGTCAAATTTAGAGAACTTTATGTCACGTATCATGTACTTTGAGTGACCATTACCAAGATTCCATTTCTTTATCTCTAATCTTGATTACAAGCATGCCTACAAAGCAAAATCATTTAGTTTTAAGTAGACAAATTCTCTTAGGTCCTTATGGATTAACCTTGTCCATTTTTTAGTCTTTTCTATTTACTCATCATGGCTTATAGTGTGGCAATGATATGCAATTTGGCTATGCACATACAATAATAACAATCCCTATCAAAGTATGCATGTTCTTTAGTTCTACTAGTGACATACTTTTTAAAAGGTTATGTCTTGGGTGTAACACCTCTATGTGTGTATGCAAAGCCTCTAGATTGATCTTTTAAAGAGACTTTCTTTGAGGCATTAACACATAATCATGTTTATGCTTAGACATATGTTTATGGTGTCTTAATACGTGCTTTTACATATCTTACCTTTTTGGCTTGTATGGTTGATACATGTAGGTATAGTTAGCCTTAAAAGGTATGGGTGTAATGTAAATATGTGAAGATAAGTGAGTTTTAAACCATGGTACTTATGTTCTAATACTTTTGCCTTGAGATATTCCTTTCCCTTCTTAGAGTAGTACCTGTTAGAAGGGTACTTATGCTTCTTTAGCTTTGGATAATCTATTTTAAGATGCCTTTTTTCCACTACTTCCATGATAGATCACTTTGTTTCTTGACCATCTTTCCTTTTTTATTAGTGATAAACCTCCTCACTTGATTTGAGATGAGGACCAGTTGATTGTCCTCGTTGATCATATTACTAAAATAGGTTAATGAAGCAATGGAATGAGTTTCAATATGTACCTCTATAGCCTGCAAAGTGAGGTCTTTCTTTCTTTATCCTTCATCACTAGCTAGATTGTCTGATGTGATTTCATGTGCAATAAGTTTTCTCATGAGTTTCATCTAATGAAAGAGCATCTAACTTGTTAGCCTCTTTTATGTCATATTTCTTTACTTCCCACTTGTCCTTAAATAAGATTCTAAGGATCTTAGCCACCATGTCTTCATTTGAGTATGATTTTCCCAAAATTTTTAGTGTCCCTAATATATTAATGAACCTATTGTACATCTATATGATGAACTCATAAGGTTAATATACAAATGTTTCATACTTATAGGTATGCATTTGTGTCTTCTTTTTTTTTTTTTTTTACTTTATTAGTTTCCTTGTGTTCAGTTTAAAGCTTATCCCAAATATCTTTTGTAAATATGCATAGTTGAAGCTTGGCATATTGAGATTTATGGATTACATAAAATGTATAGCTCTTTTATTCTTTAAGTTGGACTTTTTTTCTTCTTGTATCCACTCACTCTTAGGCATCACAACTTCTCCAACCATCTTTGTTGGAACTTCTCTCCCTTTTTTCATTATATCTAATGATTTATAGTTCCATTATTAAGAAAGACTTCCATTTTATTTTTCTAATACCCATAGTGATCACCTTTAAAGAAAGGGGGCTTATGGGGTGACTATGATTCTTATTAACATGTCATTTTTCTTTAATCTTTCCAATGAAGCTTAAACAAAAGAAACCTAGTCTGATACCACTTTTGCATAGGGCTTATTCCATTTGTGCATAAGGTCATTTTGTTTCCTGGATGTGACTTCATTAGGGTGCATAGTTATGCATTAGTAATCGGGTCTAACTTTTTGCAATTTTCCTTATAATGAATGAGCATGTTTAATGCTGACAAGACTATTCATCTTAAATAAGATAACATTATGACTTATACTTGATTATTTTCTCTATTTTTCTTTCTTTTGCTACTTTTATTGTTTAGAACTTTGTAAAAATTAATTGAAGGGCCTAAAGTCATACATAAACATTTATAACCAAGGTTGGTACATCTTATGTTTGCTTAGTCATGAAAATAAGAATCAAGAATCAAAGGTTTGACAATTGGTATGTAATTATTAATGATTATAATTGTATTTATGAAATGAATATTTAAGGTATTTAGTCTATGTTAATGTTGGTAATCTTATATTTTTAGCAGTCTATACATTGTTGCTCAAGTTATAGATGTGCATATTTATATGTTAATGAGTTATAAGTATGTTAATCATAGACTTTACCATATGATGCTATTGATAAGTATGCTTGAGGTTGTGATTCTCTATATGAGCATTGGTAGGGCTTTGATGGTGTGTAAGGTTAGTTGAGTAATATTTCTTTCCTCACATGTCTCTTAAGTCCTTAAAGTGTTAATTAGGCTAAATCGCTATGATGATGAGTTATGCAAAGTTAGCTATCTTCTTATTATGATTATATGAAATTGATAAAACAGTTATAAAGATTTTACATATAAGAAAGTAACATAGAATCGTCTCCACCACTAATAATTTCATTACCATAGTTAATTAAGAGTTTCCTAATAAGTGTGATATTAAGTCCTAAATTATGGTTGATGTTCTTCCTTCTTTATTTCTTTTAGTTTCAAACTTATGATGAGAAGATAATAATTGGATGGGACTTTTTTCATATCATATGCTACTTGGCTTATAAAACATTTAAGGTTGAATATGATGATGTCGATGTTTATAGTGAAATAGGGTTTATCTTATCGTGTCATTAGAATGCCTATTGAAGTAACTCATTTAGATGCTTACTTAAGTGTTTTAAGGTTGAATTCAAGCTATTTAATGATATGTTAAATTTTAAAGAGGGGAGTTTTTACAAGTTAGGCTTGTTATGGGTTCCATTAGTGTTATGCTTATGCCTTCTCAAGTGTTAATCGAACTTATTTTAAGCAATCTTTAGTTTTAGGTCCTTACACCATGGATTCTTAAAGTCAAGTCATTCATTATAATGGAATTATGTTTCAATTAGAAATATAAAACTGGGAGCTTTAAAGGTTATCAAACTTTTTAAAATCTCAATTATCATAAGATGTCAAGCCCTTTATAGTTCTAACTCTTAGCAAACTTGTATAATTGTTGTTATCAAATCCATATAATTATAAATAACATCAACCAATTCATCTTATTTGCCTCTCTTCATCAATTAGTGAACAACCATATCTAAATCATTTTAGTCTGATTCCCTCTTTTAATGACTAATAGCTTATGTATAATTAACCACATGATCAATAACCAAACCCTTTTTAAGACATTACACTTTTTTTGTATTTATTATGGCAAGCCATTCATAGTTAGACCTTATAGTTATAGGTCTAAGTTCATGGTATTCAAGTTAAGAGCTTTTCCATTATTTTTCTAAAGTTTGAGTTAGGATGGAAATGTAAGCATTAGAATTTTTAAGGAAAAAAAAGTAACCTATTCAAAGGGTGAGGTATCTTTGAAGGTATAAAGGTATGGTAAAGAGAGGACTACTATTAAATCCCTAAGGGTAAACTTATACTCTCTTAGTAATCTCTCTTTCTATAAGTCTCCTTTTGATAAGTGTTTAACTTGCCAATGGCTGCAAGTATAAAGGATCATTCAAGTAATAATGATGCATAAGTGAGTGTGAATATCATCGTATAGAGACAAGGGAAATAAGTAAAGAAATATGATGATTCCACCTTTATCTAGAGAATAATAACTTGAAATCTTAACTAAAATAATTGTGGCAAAGAAAATATATTAATCTAATTAACAATGGCAAAAAGACCAAAGTAATGAGAAACAAAACCTTATGATAAACAACTTAAGACACTTGAACCAATAAAAAGTCATGAAATCATTACCCTTTTAATGATAGGTTAGATTAAGTATTACAATTATAAATTGTTTTTATAGTAATTAAGTCCTTTTTCACACCATTAGTCATTTAACTTTGCAATTCCATTTCATAAAACCATCTCTCAATTTGAACTAAAAACACAATCACTCATTTTAGATCTAGCAATCTTTTAAATGATATCAATAGGTTAAGTGGGTATCTCTACTCGTTAATTACCCTATGAGGAGTAGTTCTAAGTCTATTTTAATTTACTATCTCTCAATCTACAAATGAAACACAAATCATGCAATTGGTGGCCAAACAATTACAAGCATTAGGTTAAAAAATGATTCACTTTGCAAAGGAATAAAACCCTAACATAGTCATTAAAATCATAAATCAATCAATGTCTTTAATGGTTACATCAAGGTCTTAGATAAAAGATCTAGTCTAATACACTAAAAAAATCCAATATATTATTTGATAAAGGAATAAAAAAAAATAAAGAAAAGGAAAGATGAAATCTATAAACTAGTTTGATAAATCTCATCTTCTTCTTCATCCTCGATCAAGTGATCTCTTAAACTCTTACACTTAATCTTGATTTGAAGCTTTTATTTCTCTTTTCAAAATGCCTATTTTGAAAGTTCAAAAGGCTCCTTTTTGTCCTCTTACCCGTATTGAAAAACCCTAACTATTTCCCATTTATATTCTTTCAAAAGAGCAAAAATATAGGTTAAAAGGTAGGATTTGAAGCGTTTATGTCGTAGGCGTAACAACTAAGTATTACAATAGTGTCACACCCTACAACTTTTTGTCATAAGCATGATAGCAACTATCACTCTTTTGCTAGTCCAAATTTCTTATTTTCCCTTAAAGTTTCCAGTTTTGCCTGTTTTAGTCCAATCTCGCTCCAAACTTGCTAAACACCTATAAAGGATCCAAATATAGAAAATGACATAAATGCAGTCAAGATAACTTAATTTCATCATAGAATTAAATCTAAATCAAGCTTAAAACTTACTAAAACACTGTGAATCAATTAAGCCTAACAAATTCTGCCACACTTGAATCGTTACTTATCCTCAAGTAATAAAGAATAGATAGACAAATCTTCATAATATGCACAAAGCATATAACTTCACCTTGTTTGCGATGACAATGAATTAAATACTACAATAGACATACCAATCAAAGACTTACTTAAAACAAATGAACTTTGGTTACCTTACTACTTTGAAAAGGAAACTCACTCTTTTATTAAAGTTAGAAATAGTAAGGCAATATTTTACATATATATTTTTAAAAACATTATAACTAGACTATCAATAGGCATAATAAGGTATAAAACATATTGAATCACTATTGCCTTCACTATTTAATAATGAGAAGAATAGCATTAATCACATGAGATCATTAGGATTCATATTACTTTTAAGCGCACTATTTTTCTTTTCTTTCTCTTTCTCTAAAAGTAAATATGCATTTTTGTGAAAATACAAACATGGATAATGAATGCACTTAGATACTCAACATATAACTTTATTTTAAATGCCTTGCATACTCATCTTTTTAGTTTTCCCTTTTACACGAAAATCAACATTGGTCATGAAGATCCTGTTACTAAGCATCCAAAAATAATGTAGTTATTTCTCTTTCTTTTGATTTTACTTTTATTCTTACTAAATCATATCTCATAAACTACTTCATCATTGTTAATTAACAAAGCATAATAGCAATTCATCTTTTGTTTAAGCTCATGCAATCATATTTATCCATAATTAGCAAATTACTTGTTTCAATATACATACAAAATGTAATCTTATTGAATTCAAACAATCTTAAATTCATAAGTTACACTTTACAACTTAGCAACTAACGTCAAACTCATTTATCTCAAATTCATCCCAAGAATGGCATCATTTCTTGTAATAACTCATAGTGATTATTAAATAAAGCCTACCAAAGCTATATATCTTTGCAAAAATCATAAAAAAAATTTCTTGTTAGCATTATACATAGGTGCAAGCATTATATCATAATCCTACTCCTCCCCTCTAAATATGGTATTGTTCTTAATGACATCCATGCTTAAGCACAAAAAAAATAAAAGAGATAATATGAAAAAAATACTCCCCTATCATCCTTATAGAAAGAGACAAGGACAAAAAGTATTAAAATATGATGATTTTATATTTATCTAAAAAATAATAACTTGAAATCACTACTACTACTACTATTGTAATGAAAATAAACTAGTTTAATTAACAAATGGCAAAAAAAAAATAGAAATGAGGAAAAAAAACCTTATGATAAACAACTTAGGACACTTGATCTCATCAGTGAAATATCATCAAATCATTACTCTTCTAATGATATATTAAATTAATCATTGCAACTATCGATTGTGTTTATAATGATTAAGTCCCCTCTCTCTTGAGTATTCTCTTAACTTTGTAATTCCATTTCATAGAACCATCTCTCAATGTGAACTACAAACATAATCACTCATTTAGATCTAGTAATCTTTTAAATGATAACAATAGGTTAAATGGGTATCTCTCCTCATCAACTAAACTAAGAGGAGTTATTTTAGGTCTATTCCAATTTATAATCCATCGATCTATAAGGCAAACACAAATTGTGCAATTAATGGCTAGGCAATCATAAGTATTGGGTTAAAAAATCATTCACTTGCAAAAGAACAAAATCTCAACATAGTCATTCAAATCATAAATCAATCAATCTCTGGCATGGCTACATCAAGGTCCTAAATAAAAGATCTAGCCTAACATACTAACAAAATAAGATGAATCTAATAGTAAAAGCATCATCTTTGATAAAGGAATAAAGAACAAACAGAAGAAAAGATAAAATCTCCAAACTAGCTTAATGAATCTCTTTTTCTTTTTCTTCCTTAATCAAGTGATCACTAGAACTCTTCCACTTGGTTTGAAGCTTTGTTTCTCTTATTTTATCTCTTTAAATTACCTTATTTGTGTTCAAAAGGTTCTCTTTTACCCTTCACTTCCACCTATAGAAAACCTTATAAGGTTTCACATTTATATTCCTTCAAAAGAGCTAAAATGTAGGCAAAAAAAGTAGGATTTAAAGCATCTGTGTCACAGCCAGCAACACTTGCCGAAGGTGCGATAGCCAAGTATTATAAGAAAGTTATAGCCTGTGATTTTTATTACAGGCACAACAACCATCAATCGATCTTCACTTGCCTAAATTTTTTATTTAGTCTCTAAAGTTGCCAAGTTTTCCTATTTTAGTCCAGTTTTTGCTACAAACTTCCTAAAACACCTACAAAGCATCCAAATATGGAAAACAACATAAATGCACTCAAAATAACCTAATCTCATTGTAGAATTACATCAAATTGATCTCAAAACTCACTAAAATACTATGAATAAAATAAGCCTAACAATTAGTAAGATGATTTAAGCTCAGTAGGTTTGTTGGCCCTTATGCATTAAGAAGGGGACTAAATTAGTGGATGATTAAAATTTTTGGGTTAAAAGAAACTAAGGAACGTTGTGAAAATAAAAAGATAAGGAAAAGAAGAAAAAAGATATAAGATTTATAGTGATTTGGGTATTAACTAACCCTATATCCACTTCCTAATTCTCAATTTCACTATTAACAAAAAGTTTTACATGCTCACTCCCTAAACTTAGAATTTAGGCTCACACTCAACCCTATTAGTGTTTTCCTCAAGCACATATTAAGCCCTTAAAGCATTTTTCCCAAAGGCTAATGCTCAAATACTTATAAATGTTCTCCCTAGGCTCATGCTCAAACCCTTATAATTGTTTTTCTCTAGGCTTACACTTAAACCTTTGCATATAACTTAAAGATTATAAAGTATGAAACTTAAGGCTCTAAGAAAGTTGCTATTGAAAGGATTCTTGTTGGATACTTCTTAGAGATCACTTGGAGAAGTATTTATAGTCTTCATAAGCTAAATGATCATTATAAATGAATTAATAGAAGGCTCTTTCCAATAAATAGAAAATCTTCATTTACTTTAGAGTCAATTATGTTTCATAATTGCAAAGCCTCTTTCAAAATCATGACTTGCATTTTGTAGGCAGGACTTTCATTTAGTAGTTGCAATCCTTAATTGTGCCTAATAGATAGTGACATATGGCACTTCCTGATGGGCTCTTCAATTTGTCTTTGTAATGGCTCTTTCTTTATTGAGAATCACTAGTGCAATATTGGAGTCTCACTCACAATCTCTATTTTATAGGCTAGGTCATGATCGTGAAACAAGTTGTTCTTTAAAAGTCTTAAAAACCATGGGTCGTGATCTCAACCTCCTTTTCCTAGTCATGTCCTGGTCGTAATATCCTTGTCTTGGAGGCAATTTTTAGTCCAATTTCATGTCTTAAAAGATTTTCTAATTCCTTTATTTCTAACCCTTTTCTAACTTAGATTTCTTTAAAAAATAACACTCAATTTGAAACATTAGTACCTTTTAATTTGATTATCAAAATCAAAATAGGTATTCACCAAGTTAGGCATTTTTCTAATTTTAATAACTAAAATTTAAATGATAAAGAAAAATATAATAAATATAACACATTTGTTTCAAAAGCAATAGTCTAAACAATAATGTCACTCCAAACAGTTTAACTCCCTCTCACTAAGTTACGCCCCCCCAATTCTTATTTTACTTTACATTGTCCTTCTCTCCCCCTTTGCTAAGATTAAGAAGGAGAGAAGTAAACAAAGTAAATAATAGAACATATAACGAGGTAAAGTAAATAACAAAACATAGAAGTGGGAGATAATAAAGAACAAAAAATGTATCATTTAATGGACAATGCACATTTTAAGTGAAATAATGAAGGTAATGAATAGTTATTAAGAGATATTTCAAAAGTATGAACAATATATATATTGGCTAAAATGCATAAATTAAAAATGTAAAATAAAACATCTAAGCTTATGACTTATGTCCTCATCCTTATAGCAACTATGAAAGACCTATAATGACAATAATTTTTAAGGTAGTTTAAGAGTTAATGGGAAAAACACATGTTTTTACATTTAGCCTTACAATCAAATCAATATTTAAATGAGTGGCTGAAACATATGAATATAAAAACCAAATGTATTAGAGTTAATCATTCATTTCCCACACAATCAAATAAGCAAGTCTTCATCAATCAAATAATAATCACAAATTTAAGCACTAATCATAGGTATAAGTGAAATATGCAAGAAAATGGTGTGAAATTTTTTTTTATGGCAAATGGCTCCTGTCAAGCATCCAAAGTTCTCTCTTAATGAAGTCTAATCTTTCTTCATTAAGAGGTTTTGTGAAAAAGTTGGCAAATTGGTTGTTGATGTTAATGAATTCTAACACAACATAGCCAATTTACATATGATTTCTCAAAAAATGATGCATAATGTCTATATGGTTACTCCTAAAGCATTGGATGGGATTGTTAGAAAGATTTATGGCACTTGTGTTGTCACAGTTGATGGGAATGTGGTCAATAATAATTTGACCATAGTCCTTGACTTGTTATTTCATCTAAAGTACTATAGTGCAACAATAACCTACCACCACATATTCCATTTTGGCAATGGACAAGACAATTGAAACTTGTTTCTTACTAAAGTAAGAAATTAGACATTCACCTAGAAATTGATAAGTTTTAGAAGTGCTCTTTCTATCAAACAAACTACCTGCATAATCTGCATCCAAAAAGCCTAATATGTTAAGAGAAGTATTCTTAGGATATCGCATTCCTCAATGTAATACACCATGTAAATATTTCAAAATTCTTTTGATAGCATTTAAATAAGATTATTTAGGGAAACAGAGAAATTTAGCACATAAGCTTGCACTAGACCTTAATATTTATTCTCATCTATAGACTTACTCGATTCATCTTTATCAAGCTTTATTGATGTGTTTATTGGTGTCTTGCTACTTTTACAACCCTATATACTAAACTTCTTGAGAAGCTTCCTTATATGATTGGATTGGTTGATGAAGATCCCATATTTGCAATGCTTGATTTGAGGACCAAGGAAGAACTTAAGTTCCCCCATCTTGCTTGTTTTGAATTTCGTAGTCTTACACTTGGCAAAATCTCACAAAGATGTTCATTTGTAGCACTAAAAATAATGTTATTGACATAAATTTGATTTATAAGTGTATCATTATTATGCCTTTCCTAAAAAGTTTAGTGTCAACCTTTCCTTTTGAAAAACCACTTTGTAAAAATAATGAACTAAGCCTTTCATTTAAAGATCTTTGTAGTTATTTCAATCCATATAAATTTTTAAATAGTTTAAAAACATTGTTTGGAAATTCATGGATTTCAAAATTAGGAGGTTATTCAATATAGAATTTACCTTCTCTAAGACCATTAAAAAAGCATTTTTTGCATACATTTGAAAAAGTTTAAAGTTCATGTGGCATATATATGCAAGTAAATTTTGAATGGCCTCTAAGCTTGTAACAAAGGAAAAAGGTTTCATCAAAATTGATGTCTTCTTCTTGGTTGTACCCTTGTTAACCAATCTAGGTTTATTCCTAATGATGGAACCTTTCTTATTTAACTTGCTTCTACATACCCATGTGCATCCAACCGCGGGATGATCCTTAGGTTTATATATAACTTTGTTTCTCTCAAATCGAATGAATTCATCTTACATAGTAATCCCCTAGCACTCATCATTAAGAGTCTCATTAATTTTCATTAGTTCAATTTGAGAGACAAACACAATATTATTATCGAAGACCTTAAAGTGAGATCGAGTACTTACACCTTTTCAAGTTTTCTTATGTTAAGCTCCTTGGGGTGCTCCTTGGAATACATCCATTATTTAGGAAGTTCTTAAGGATGCTCCTCTTTTTAAAATTTAGCTTTAACAATTTGTTGGTTCTCCTCTCTCACTTCCTCTTTCTTTGAGTTATGATTGATCACAAGCCTTTCAAATTTATCAACATGATCATCAACACAAGAAACTTTCCTAATATCAAGTTTGCTTGATTCTTTCGAAACTACATTCATAGACTCTTTAACTACCAAGGATTTTTGTTAAAAACTCTATATGCTTTTTTGTTGGTGTAACAACCTAAAAATATGTCGTTATCCATTTTAGAGGCAAATTTTCTAAGGTTATCCCTAGTATTCAACATGTAGCACTTGCAGCCAAAAACTGTAAGGTATGAAATCTTAGGTTTTCATCTTTTCCATAACTCATAAAAGGTTTATTTAAATTTGGTCTTTTGAAAACATAGTTTCAAATATAGTAAGAAGTATTGACAATTCTCACCCAAAAATTTATGGGAAGTGCATATTCAATCAGCATTTTCCTAACCATCTCTATTAATTTTTATTTTTTTTTCCTTTCTATAACACCATTTTGTTATAGTATTCTAGGAATTGAAAATTTGTGAGAAATATCATTTTTTAGGCACAAATTTTTAAAATGTTGATTTTCAAATTCCTTCCTATGGTCATTCTAATCCTATAAATAAAGTAACTTTTTTCATTTTAAACATGTTTGGCAAAACTTTTAAAGGCATCAAAGCATCACTCTTATGAGTTAAGAAACTAACCTAAGTAAATCTAAAGTAATCATCAACTATAACATATGTATAATGCTTTCCATTTAAACTAGCAATTTTACTAAGACCAAATAAATCTATGTGATAAGTTAAAAAGGTCTAAAAGTACATACAACATTTTTTGTCTTGAAGGACGACTTATGTTGTTTCTCTATTTGGCAAGGATCATATGTATTATCCTTTGAAAACTTGTTTTTAAGAACTTGACCTTTAAAAATCTACCTATTAACTTATCATTTCATAGGCTTTGAAGTAGTTCCATACTTATATACCCTAGCCTTCTATGGCATATCCAAGATTCTTTATTAATAGAGATAAGACAATCGAAAGTTCAATTATCTAAGTTGTGTAGTTTAATTATGTATTACCAATTCTTTCTCCTTTGAATACCTCCTTGTCATTTGTTACACTAGTGATAAGAAATTCTTCAGAGTCAAAAGTGACTTTGATACCTTTATCACATGATTGACTTACACTTAACAAGTTATGTTTTCATCCATCAACTAAGTAAATATCTTCAATAAAGGAATAGTTATCCTTACCAACTAATTTAATGCAAATTACTTTACTTAATATTATTTCCAAATGTGACCTTTCCTCGATTCATCTTCATATGGACGAAGACACTATCATTCCCAATCATATGTTTTAAGCATCCACTATCTAAATGTTATACATCTTTTCTTACTGTGGATTTAAAACAAGCCAGCTTGAAAGATAAGTTTATGCTTTCTTAGGTACCCAAGATAATTTGGGTCCTTAGAGGTTAGCTTTTGAAGGATCTCCTAAATTGAGGTATGCTTTCATAATATAGTAAAACATATTAATGTGGCCATATTTCATGCAATAGTGTTGAGCTTTAGAACTATTTATCCTCATATTCAAGTTTCTTTTAGCATAATAGTTCTACCTTATATCATTTAAGAAGAAGTATGCATACAAGGACGTGTGTGGTAAATATGTGTGCTTTGGTTAAATATGTCTTGGTTGTATGTGTTGTGTGTCTCTTATATATTGGTATTATCTTAGTGTGTGCCTTTTGTATATGAATTCATGATTAGCTTTTAGTGGCTTGACACTTGAGCCCTGCGTCGCATTCCTATTTCCTTTTTGGATAGGAGATCTATTATGTAAGAGCCTTCTTAGGCATCACATCTATGTTAGATGTTTGGAGTATGGAAACTTTGGCAAATATGGTAGGGAATATGTGAAAGTTGATGCACCATTGAAGCCAATTCCATATCTCAAAAGATATGGTCTTTGAGATACAATTAATATATGTAAAGCTTATTTTCCTTTGTGAAATTTAGAAATCAAAACTCTTTGATCTCACTTTTAAGAAATCATTTTTTTTATAAAGACTTAAATAAGGAGGTTTTGGAAGACATTTATTTTAAAGATTTATTTCAAGATCATCATTAGGTGTTCTCAAACTCAAGACCATATCATTTAGATTTTTAAATTCTTCCTTAAGTTTAGAACATTTTTTATTATAAAATTTCATTCTAAAAGAATATTTTCACATCAGAGAGCCATGGATTTTATAAGTTCACCATCATCCACATGACTATCAATGTAATCATTATTATAATCACAATATTGGGAAGTATAGTTGACCTCATTAAAGTTATTTTGTAAGACCACGTAGCATAAGTTGGCTCATTCTTCTTCCTCCTCCTCAATTAAGGAGCTATCATCCCATGTAGTTGTGAAGTCCTTTTTCTTCTCCTTCTCCCCTTTCTTTTTCTTCTTATTATTATTTAGGCATTCCAAATCAATGTCACCTTACTTGCCATATTCCTAAGAAGTGACTTTCTTCTCTTTCTTTTCTTGATCAACTCATTGATCCTTCTTAAAAGCACGGTAAGTTCTTCATCTTGAAAGTCAGTCCCATCAAAGAAAGGCTTGAGATAGAAATTCATACCTTCAATGGGCATTTAATCTTTTCTCTCATAGTTAAGTCTTCAAAAGTAATATCTAGCTTTGATACCAATTATTGGCTCTTATGTACTAAGAAAGGAGCTCGAATTAGTGGATGATTAAAAATTTTAGGTTAGAAAACTAAGGAATTTTAGAAAAATAAAGAGATAAGGGAAAGAAGAAATGAAGACATAAGATTTATAATGGTTCCAGTATTAACCACCATATGTCCACTCCTCAATTCTCGATTGGGATTTCATTATTAATGAGTTTTATAAGCTCACTCCCTAACTTAATGTTTATGCTCACACCTAACCCTACTAGTGTTTTCCTAAATGCTAACACTAAAACCCTTATAAATATTTCTATCTAGGTTCACATTCAAACCCTTACAAGTAAATTATAGATTACAAAGAATGAAAATTGAGGCTCTAAGAAAGTTTACTATTGAAAAGATGATTGTTGAATACTTGTTAGATACTTCATGGAGGTAACTTAGAAAAGGTATTGTAGTCTTCATAAGCCAAATGATAGTTACAAATTAATTAATAACAAGGCTTTTTCTAATAGCTAAAAAATCTTTTTTTGATTTTGAGTCAATTATATTTTACAATTGCAAAGCCTCTTTTATGATTGTGGCTTGCATTTTATGGGTTGGACTCTTCTATAGCAATCATGATCCTTGAATGTACCTAAAGCTAGGAATACATGGCACTTCATGATAGGCTCTTTAATTTGTCTTTATAATGGGTCCTTCCTTATTAAGAATCGTGACACGATACTAAGGACTTGATCACTATCTATACTTTAATAGCTAGGTTATGATCATGAAACAACATGTTCTTTAAGAGTTTTCAAAACCATGGGTCGCAATTGTGACTTCTTTATTTATGGTCATGATCTTTTTATCTTGGTCATGATATCCTTATCTTAGGGGTGATTTTTAGGTCCATTTCATGAGTTAGAAGATTTTCTAATTCTCTTGAGTTCCAACCCTTTTCTAACTTAGATTTTCTAAAAAAAATACACTCAATTCGAAATTAGCACCTTTCAATTTTATTATCAAAATTAAAATAAAGATTAACCAAGTTAGACGCCAAACATAGGTTAAAGAAGTTTAAAGTTATTAGGTTTAAATAAAGCAATTGATTAAAGGAATTAACATTAAAAGTATTAGGGTTTGAAGCAGTGATATTGTATGTTTAATAAAACTCTTTAGAAGGTTAGGCTGAACAATATTAGTAGTAAGACTATCATTCCTTTCATGTGTACTTAAAGAGCTAGGATCAGTAGATAAAGGAGTCTATATAGGAATAGTTAAAGAAGCCAAAGAGATAAAAACATAGATATACATATGTGTGTCTGCTCGTGTGTGTGTGTAGGGTTTTTTGATATTGTTAGTGAACATACATATTGCCTTTTAGAAAACATATTATAGAGAGAGAGAGAGAGAGAGAGATCCTAGTACTAACACACTATTCAATTTAGAGATAGCCTATTCGTGTGGATACCTATATAAGATGTTAAGCCTTTAGTAATGTTTATATCCAACACCAAGATCAAGGTTGGGTGTTACTGATGTAAACCTCCTATTTTCCTTCCAACAATCATACTTATCTTGTTTTAACTGTTAAGATTCTACATCCCTTTTATCAATCTAATCAAATCACATGGATTCTTAGTGGATTTTGCATATAGAAAATTTTTGTTTTTTCACTACTCTCCTAAACATAGAGTTTTGGTTGTCCTCAAGTAAATGAAAGAAATAAACAAGAAAGATCCTCAAATCACAATTGCACCTTTAAACTTAGAAAACTCTATAATAAACTAAAACAATCAAACTCATAAGAGAATTTATGACATTGAAGCTTAATCTAAAAATTGTGCAATCAATTCCAAGCATAAATCAATCAAGAAATATGCAAAAACCACAATACAACTTTTTCACTTTTGATGCAATTTGAAAACAAACATAATACAAGCTAGTTTTGTTAAACCTCTTCATAAAATAATGTTATCCATAATTCCATAGGCAAGAACACATATTCAATCTCCACTAATATAATTACACAATTAATCAAGGATTAAAAGGCCTTTATTAGCTTATAATGTGGCTAGGGGCTAATGGCTTGTCAAAGAAAAAGATACAAGGTATAAATAAGAGAATTCCAAAAATCAAAATTACTCAAGCAACATTAAAAATTTTCATATTATGAGCGCCTCAAGATTTCATAACTATACTTGAATGAGCGAAATCTTACTTCCAACTTAATCCTTTTATCAATCATCAAGGGATCGAGAGGATAAGGGTTATACATTGGTAATAACCCTTAGTCAAGGCATGTGAAATGGATCAACAAGGAATCCTTGGGGCCTCATGTAATTTCAAAGCCCTTAGTCTAAAATGGTGATCGTCAGGGGACTAAAAATGGGATAGTATATTGGTACCATCCCTAGGAAATATGAAGTCGCCACCCGACATTAGTCGAGATAAGAATTCGAGGAAGGCAAAATTCAAACCTAATCTAAGTTAATTAGAATGTCCATTATGTCTTTACCTTATTAGATATTGGGTTGGAAAATTCAATATGACTTAAGAAAGAGGTTAGGCACCCCCAAACTGCCTCAATATATGGATCTGACCTTCAGGCATCTTTGGTTCACTTTTAATATTTTAGTCGAGTTATTAATTAGTCTAATCAATGCCCCTAAGCATACATCTAAGCACGAATCATTTAGATAAATTAACTAACCAATTTCCAAGGGGGAGAGGATTATGTATCATCATTCAACATCTACACATGCTATTTAAAGATGGTAAGTTGGTCATGCATCATAGTAAAGGGTAGGCATAAATATATCATTATCCATTCACACACATAACCATATAACCCATATGGGATAGTGGTAAAGACCAAGTTCATGATCTAATTCCAAATAATCACACCTACACCTAAATGAAAAGAAAGCTTGAAGCAAACAAAGAAAGGCAAACAAAGTTCATAGTAATCACCCTACCACAACTCCAAAGTCAAGGTATCCTAACTTAAATTCTAAGTCCAAAATAACCCATTCCATAATCACAAACTAGAATATAACAAAATTTAACATGATCATAAATCTTAAAATACTTAAAACCTTAAACATGAAATGCAAAGTAGTATGGAGGACATCACATGCCCTAAAGCAAATATTCATCTCAAATAAGATCCTAAAGTTGATGAACCCTCCCTCATATTGCTTACAAATAGCTACAAACACATGGCATAATTAACTATTACAAAAGCTAGAATACCAAATCAAAAAGAGAAATTAAAGAGCTAAAAACACTATTCACATAACTAACATATGAACCCTAACACTAAAAAGGCTTTTAAGGTCAAGGGGATCTCAAGTTCCTCACTTGATCAATGCCTTTTAGTACCTAAAACAAAACTAAAACATAATTTCAAGACCAAAGAAAAAAAAAAAGAACCTAAAAGCATTTAGATAAGAAGGTAATGAAAACCATTTGGAAAATGAATAAGGCTTTATGTTTAAAGTGAATAATGGTCCTAGATCATTAACCTTATCTTATTCTATCATTGGAGTCATAAAAGCATCACATAAAAGTACATTAAAAAGAAAGAAATCTAAAAGAACAAAGAGGAAGTCTTGAACTGTGTTGTAAGAAAACTGGGCTATACAGCCATAAAGAAGGGTTATACAACCTAAGAAGAGGGCTGTACAGCCTACAAACAAAGTTTTATAGTCCTAATTTCCTAAGCTTCCAAAATAGAAAAACAAAAAGAAAGGGGAAAGAAGAAAATGGGGAAAGGGATTTTAGGTATGTTCTAGAGATGTATTTGCCCTCAAAAGCACATAACAAGTTCAATATCCTCTAAAAAAAGAAAAAGCTTTACGTAATGCACAAATGTAAGAATAAAGGACTAGTTTGCCTTAAAGAGAGTGGGGTGAGGTCAGGGTTTAGGTTTTATGTGTTTAGGGGTGTTTGAGAGGTGATTTTTGTAGAGTGACCTTAAGATTTTTCAACCTTATTTTTTCTCTTTAAAATTGGTGGTATTTATAAGTGTTTGGTTAGTGCATAGGACTAAAAATAGTTTTAGTTGTAACAAAGATGTATCCAATCACAAAGAAGGAGATGAATGTAATAGAATTAGGGTTACAGGGGGTTATGCAGCCATAAGAATGTTGTACATCCTACTACTAAGGTTGTACAACCTTCGAGTATAAAAGGGGAAACAGTTTCAAAATGTTCCCTGGTTTAGAGTTTTAAGAAGGTTGTATAACCTTAAATTGAGGGTTGTACAACTTTGCTTGATGGGTTGTATAGCCCATCAATCTTAGCTAGCAGCCCTGGGATAGGTTTGGGTTTTGGATTTGATCTTAGGCTTAGTTTTAGACTTCTTCAAGGTTTCCTAAGTCTTTCATCCCTTTATTTAGGCAACTCCCTTTTAAATTATAAGGATTTGGTTCAATGATTTCATTATTGGGCTTTGCATCTTGGGGCCTAAAATCTGATGTTTATAGTTGGCCCCCTACTTTGTGGGGCATGCAAAACGTGACTGTTGAACAAAACACAACAAAGCATAAGTTATAATCTTGAACACCAAATAAAGGATACAAACTTCTTAGCAGCTCCTTGAGTAATACTAATATTTTTGGTAGCCCTCTAACAAGTACTAAGGTCGAGCTTCGCCTCCTAGTAGCCTTTTGGAAAGTACTGGGGGTTGATCTCCTTAGCAGTCCTTTAGCAAGTACTAAGCTTCTTATAGCCCTCTGGCAAGTACCAAGGTTGAATTCTGCCTTCCAACAGCCCTTTTGGCAATTACTATGGTTGATCTCCTTAATAGCCCTCTAACAGGTACTAAGCTTCGAGGCAGCCCTCTAGCAAGTACTAAGGTTAAATTTTGCCTTCCAGTAACCCTTTTGGCAAGTACTGGGGTTAATATCCTTAGCACGCCTCTAGCAAATACTAAGTGTTTTAATAGCTCTCTAGCAACTTTCTAGTAGGTACTAGGGCAGTTATGGCAGCTCTTTAACATATACAAAAACATTTTGTATTAGATAACTTGCCTTTCACGGTCACTAGTGCTCTTGCATTTCTCTATGGGAGATTTAATCTTTTTGATTGACAAATATGGCTTAGGGAAGGCCCTTAAGTGATTTGAGCTCTTCTACTATCGGTAAAACTAAATCCATAAATTTATAGTTCTTTTCACTTTCATGAAAGTTTGTCCTCATTTTTGGGTAGTAGGCCTGGGCCCAGATGTTGTATAAAGTGATTCCTTGGATTTTTCCATTTTTTTGAGGAGGTATTTCCTCTTATAAGTATTAATAAGGCCTCAAAAGGGTGAATTCCATTATTAAAAGGCATTTTAGTGGCCTGATTTGAATCAGGAAACCTAAGGCATTCTCTATGTGTTTTATATGGAATAAGGCATTTTGGTAAATTGGCTACTCTAGTATTCCCTAAGTAGTTAAGGGCATTCTAGTGATTTGGGTGTTATGGGGCTACACAACCTGGGGCCACTATATAAGCTTATCTAAGAGCTGCTCATCCCAGTCACATTATTCCTCCTCTTTATCTCTCTAGACTTGTTCTCTCTACGCTTTAAGCTACCTTAGATTCTTTAGGCGACTAACATGGTTGAGTTTCACAGTGATGTGATGTTCGATGTTGAGGAGGAGTATCCTGATGAGGACCTTCTGACTCTTAATGCCCTAAACCAGCTACGAACCCAATAAGGATTTGAGTGGCGAGCCCGCTAAGAACGTGACTGCAAAGATGATTCCTCTAGGTTTTTCTCTAGCCAGTGACACTCAGACATTCTACAATTTGTATCGTCACATTGCAGGAGCCGCCTCAGGAGTGATAAATGTCTTTTCCCTTCTTGTCAATTTTAATTTTTTAAATTTTATGTACACTCTATCACTAGAGGCTTTAGGTGCTACCCTTGAATTTACTTCATGCTTATGAAAATTAAGTTAGCTTAAAAGTGTTTTAGAAGTAACTTCAAAGACACTCACCCTTTATTTCTAACAAAATTTATTTTCTCTCTATCGGACTACCTTATTGCCTTGATTGCCATGCACCTTGAACTTCATTCTATGATTTGCATAATGAATAATTAAAATTAATTAATAGAATAATCAATGAAATATTAAGATACATACCTATGATGTTAGCTGATTTATTCAATTATTATGCCAATTTGATAGCCTTTCGATGCCTTATTTATGGATATTAACTAAATTTTTTCTTTAATCCTATAGATTAGGATCCATTGTCTTCTTCTCTTGAGCTGCTATAATAATGTAAAACAACACATATGCATGTATTTAGTGTCACTTTCTTTTCCTCTTTATAGGATCGTCTCTTTCCAGAAAGGAGGATGTTCTAGTGGTACGTTACAAACCGGAGTTGTGACTCATCTGGTGGGGACTAGAATCTGGACCTTCTTGTAAATGCTTCTCGATGAGACATCGAGGATCGATCTATTGATGGTTCATGCACTGGTAGAGTGATGGATGGACACAACTCACACCTTTCATTTGCCCTTGATTAGTGAGATCATGATCACACCTAGGGACTTCACTTTTCTGAATGGGTTGTGATTCACGGGCATTCCATTACCTACTAATTTTAGAGTACACGATCTAATTCTTCAGAGGGATTATCTATAAAAAGTCCTAGGTTGTGTTCCCCAATTAGGGGAGTAGGACCGTGATAAGGTCGAGCATTCAGAATGGCACTCTTATTGTCTCCAATGATAGTCCCACTGAGGTGGTTGATCAGTACGCACGTTGCTACTTATTATACACCTTATCGGGATCTATGTTCTCCAATGCTTATGAGGTGGCAAAGCTATGTTTGATGCCAATATTAGAGGACTTGGGCTTGCTGTACCACTTTGATTAGGGGTTTACATCATTAGCGTACCTCTACCATTATCTTGTTTAGTGCTCCCAAGGCTAATGTGCGGTGCTTGAAAGGTCTTGATTGTGAATATTATTGATCTCCTTTGTCTTTTAGTTCCTTAGCATTTCTTCTTCATCATTTTGGAGCTCACATCATTACTTATTAATAGGCATGGGCCATCAAGCAGGGTCTGTTATAGGGGTTAGATCTTAAGGATGACGTAGTGGGTGGCTACTATTGCTTTTCACGATAAAGTGTAGTGAGCTATGAGGATTCTTCCATAACCATTAGGCATACTCACCTGAACATGATCACTCTGAACTAGGTAGTTTTCCTACACTGATACCATTACATTAGTTATAATTATTCATAGTATCTCTAGTATTATACTTAAAACGATTTTGCATCTTTATTGCAACTGCACCTTGACTAGAGATGTCTTATGGCGATATGGGCACTAAAGGTGGTAAAGGCTAATGTCATCTCCTATGGTTATGGGCTGATGGTGAGACACTTCATTAGGGAGTGTTATCTAAAGGAGTGCTCCTTTCACTGGACGATAGTCTGGATGAGCAATCTTTCCCATAACATCTGCCCACTAGCTTATTCTGAGCCTAAGATCTCAGGGGCGCGAAGCTTACTACAGTCTTTCGTTACATGTCTAAGGAGTAATTATCTTCTATGAGGGTCCCCTACAGGTCCTAGATGATTGGCACACTTATAGGGAACTTTTCTTTGACTGAGGTACCCATCTATGCATTTCATTGTTCCGCATCTAACGAAGGAATTGCCTTATATCACATAGGTTGAGGTACCACTACCCAGGCATCCTGAAGGCCTTATGCTTTTGGATCAAGCTCAACTACTGCTCGGGTCACAAACAAGCCCACGAATCAGCTCCAGAAGGCATGGAGCTTATAGTGGTGGACTTTTTGGCTTTCATGCCTAAAAGCCTGATGGAGTCTTGCATGGCTTCATTGACCAAGTCGATGATGTCATTGTAGCTTACCTAGTTTATTTGTGCCTTTAAGCTAGCTGAGACTACTCATGTAAGTGTCTTGTTTCTTCGCATTCATTATGCCTTAATTGCATTACAAATAATACATCTAAGAATGTTTTTCTTTTCCTCTTTTGCAGATTCTATGCATCCAAGAAGAGGCCATGGTTTATTTGATAGTTGCTTTAAAAAGGGTTATGACAAAACAGATGCATTCTTTACAGGTTAGTCAAAAAAATAGCACAACAATGCATGCATACATGTTTATGGTTCATACACTAAGTGTTTTGTATCCTACTTATCCTAACCCTTATGTTTCTTGCAAGAAACAATCTAGCGCCAGAATCATGAGAAGGATTAGTGTATAGCAAAGGTGAAGATAGAGATGGAGTACCTAGCCTATGCAACTAAAGAGCATAGATATATGGATACAGATGGCGACATTGAGGATTTTAAAGTGAACCCTTCTAGGAGAGGAGGCAGTTGAGCCATTGAGATCCCCGCCCTTTATTAGATTCTTACGATATTTTTCCTTTTTATTTTCCCTCATTTCAATATAATACGTTTGGTATATATATTTACATAGTTGTACAGTTTATTAGGTAATTTGAAAGCCCTTTCTCTATTTTTTATGTTTGCTTAGAATATGTTAGGGCAAACTGTGGTGACATTGCTTCTATTTTTTATCAAACTTTGATATTTTGCCAATACAGTAATCTAAGTTTCTTCTCACGATTGTGTATCTCAAATATGCGTTGTTACTTCTTTTACATACATGCTTATAGAACTAATATCTAAGCCTTTTCTAACCAAGAAATCAGAAGGAAAGTCATTCAATTTATCTTCATGGAAATAGAGGGTTGTATAGCCTAGTTGGAGGGTTGTACAGCCCTATCGTAGAGGGTTGTACATCCTGGTCAGAGGCAGTACAGTCCATGGGTCTATTCTCTAGCTATAAAAGCTTTGATCCCTCTTTCTTCATTTGCTTCTTTCAATTTCCCATATATAGCAAGAACCTTCTAAGGCCTCTCCCACCCTAAGTTTGGTCTTATCAATATTGGATGAGTCTTTTTGCTCTTGGTTACCTCTCTGATGTTAGTCTCGACTTTCAATTTTTATGGGCAGCTTGTGACTTGTGGGACTCTATTACCCATACCTTCTACTTTAGGGATATAGAAATATGTCCTTTACTAATGAAATTTGATGCCATTTTTTACTGTCACATTACGGCAGTAGACTAAATTTGACAGTAGACTAAATTGCACTATCAGGAAGATGGTGGAGATATTTGACCTATGGTATGAGGAGGTAAGGTGAGGATAAGATTCTTATAACCCCTTTTATGACTCTTTTTCACTTTAGGGGCCATGCTATAGTAGCTCAGGCTTGCATTGCAGCGACCATTCTGATGGTCGAGTATCATCTAAAGATGGATAACAGTGAGATTGATTTAGAGATCTTACCTCTCTTGAAGGGAGCTAAGTTAAAGAGGACTCTCGTACCTATGATTTTGGGTGAGATCATTGTAGGCTTGACAGGGTGGCTTTGGGTGTCGATAGCTCCTTCATAAGGAGCCCATTGTTAATTCAAGTATGAATTCTTCCTACAATCTCTTTTTTGTCACTTTGTTTTTACTTCTCTTTCTCCTTTTCTCTTCTTTTTACTATGTGTATTTTGCCCTAACTTTTGCCTCGACTGTCCTAACAAGTTTTTAATCCAATGAACTATTCAATTTTGCTTAAGGTTCCCTTTTTGGTTTTTAGCTTAATTAGCACTTTTCTTTTCTCCTTTTTCTTCTTTTTTTTAGATATGGATGCAAAAGAGATTAGGAGTATTGGCTAACCCTACCATAGATGCGAGGCTCTACTACTAGCAGTATCATTCAAATTGCTGCCTGACTAGACCAACCACCATTAGAGCCGAGTGGGCTGAGTGGATGTCCCACATCACTGTCACTGACATTCGTTAGAGTTGTCCTTGATGGAACCTATCACGCGTTACTCTGCGGACTTGTGGAGATTGTATTATCATTCATGCTTTGGCTTTAGGCACATTCTACAACTCGACTCATATGCACCTTCAGTTTAGCGCTCCCCAGTTTGAGGTACAGGTCCTTCCCTCATTCGCCGAGGACCCTCTAACCCAATGTTTCTTAGACAAGGTTGAAACCACTTAGACCAACTGTCACATCTACGACTTTTACACTAGTTGGGATTCTAAGCTTGTTGATGATATAGATTATATGGCATAGTTGCTTGACCTTTAAAGCTATAGGCATCGCATTAGCAGATAGTAGACATTGATTTTTTGAAAAATTGTGTTATATTCACTTCTAGTTCAAAAGCATGTATGACTAATTCGCTTTAATTATGCAAATGTACTTTCCTTTGATAATGTGTTTGGCACGAACCATTTACATTTTACACATTACACATTAATTGAATGCATGACTTCTACTTTTAATATTGGCACACTAGATCATCTAATTATCTTGGTAACCGTTATGTCTTGCCAACTCCTTGCTCATTCATCCTTACATTTTTTGTTGTCTCCCTGCTATCTTGTCAAAAATCCTCAAGTAGTTAGTCGTACTCTCTCGACTTTTATTTTTTCTATGTATTTTATTCTCTAACTTTTGCCTAAGTTGTTCTCTTGAGTTTTTGACTTAGTGAGCTTTTTTCTTTTTCTTTATTTATGCCCTAGTTTTTGCGTAAGCCATTCTTTCGGGCTTTCGACTTAGTGAGCTTTTTCTTTTTTCTTTCTTTATGGCCTAATTCTTGCCTAAGTTGCCCTTTCAGGTTTTTGACTTAGCGGGCTTTTTTCTTTTTCACACATCACACGAACTACTTCTTCAAACAATCCAAATTCATTAGCTCAATGAACTCATTCCCATCCATATCGGTCAATTTCACTGCTCCACTAGAGTACATCTACTTGACCACGTATGAGCCCTCCCAATTTGGCCGAAATTTCCCTCAAGGATCCTGAGTTTGTGATCTGACTACTTTTAGCTCTAAATCACCAACCTTTATAATATTGGGTCTGACCTTCTTGTTGAACATAAGGGCCATCTTAGCCTGATACAACTAATTGTGATATAGGGCCTTTAATCTTTTTTCATCGAGTAGAGCCAATTGTTCAAATCTATTTCTAACCCATTGATACTAAGGGATATCAAATTCAATAAATACTTATAAAGACTTTACTTTCAACTCAATTAGTAGTACGACCTCCATTACATACACCAAAGAGTACGACATCATCCCAGTCATTGTCCTTATCATAGTTCCATAACCCCATAAGGTGAATGGTAACTCTTCAGACCAATTTTTGTACATCTCAACCATTTTAGCCAGGACGTTTTTCACATTCTTATTTATTGCCTCTACCACTCCATTAGCATGTGCTCTGTAAGGTGATGACTTATGGTGGGCCACCCCATATCTTCCCAACATTAACTTGACTTTCGTCTAAAAATGGACACCATTATCAGTAACAACATGATGTGACACACCATAGCAGCATGTGAGGTTCTTCTCAATAAATCGTGCCATTTGCTTTGCCCCCAGCTTACCAAAGGTTTCAGCCTCTACCCATTTCGAGAAGTAGTCTATTACCAGTATAATGTACTTGTGCCCCCTAGTAGATGTCGATCTGATTACATTAATGTTCCATGTTATGAAGGGTTAAGGTGAGGTCAAATTCTACGACTCAATCGGCAATAAATGACTAAGACTTCCATGAACTTGACATTCGTGACAACTTCAAACTTTTTGGATGCAGTCATGTTCCATAGTAGTCCAATAATATCCCTATTGCAAAATTTTATTTTCCAACACTTTACCATTCATGTGGGGACCATAAACCCCTGCATGTACCTCCTTCATGATCCTACAGGTCTTTTTCTCCATCATACATCACATATGGGTCTCGCCAGTCATCCTTTTGTACATTACACCATTAAAGACCATAAACTTTGAAGACAATCTTTGGATCACATCCCTATCCTTTTCCCAGATCCCTTAAGATATTCACGACTTTTCAAATATCTTTATATGTCAAAATACCAGGAGTGATTCTCAACTGATACCTATATGACTCTTGTATCCTTATAGCATGGCACCCTAGATCAGAGCATGATAAGAGGTTTCATAGGCATTACTTCTAGCCCATCCCAAACGAAGACTAAAGTGGCTAAGGTGTCAACTATTACATTTTCTTCTCATGAAAGATGATGGAATATGACTCTATACCAAACTCTTTACATGCTATTAGTATGGACCCAAACGTTCTTTTTTCAATTCCCACTCCTCTATTACTTGCAAAATGACCAGCAATAAGTCCTCAAACACCTCTATTACCTTGGCTCTTATTTGTTTTAGGAGTTCAAGCCATAGCACACATGCTTCATACTCGGCCATGTTATTAGTCACCTTGAAATTGAGCTTTTTGGCTATTGAAAAGAGTTCTCCTGTTGGCAAAATCATAACCACCATTATACCTGCACCTTTCTTATTTATGGCTCTATCAAAATACACTCTCCAACCCTAAGGCTCAATTACTCCTAACCCCTCATCTGAGAACTGGGGGAGCTTTGATTCTTCTTTTTCAATAGGTTATTATGCCAAATATTCTCAAATTGTTTGCCCTTTGATCACCTTTTTTGCCACATGCTTAATATCAAATTTAGTCAATATGATCAACCACTTTGCCAATCTCCTAGTTTGAAAAAACGCCTCATGTAAGTACATAACCTGACCAAGCCTTAAAACCACTTTTACTAAATGTGACTGAAAGTAGTGCCTCAGCTTTTTCATTGCCTAGACCAATGCTAAATAGGTCTTCTCCACTTGATTATAGTTCTCCACATATGATAGCAACTTCTTGCCAAGGTAATATATAGCCTGCCCGTTCCCCACTTCATTTTTTGAGCTAGCTTGGCACCTTCAAAACTATCTTCCACCATCATATACAAAGTTAATGGTTTCCCAAGCCTCAGTGGCTTTAATACTAATAGGTTAGTCAGATAATCTATTATTTTATCAAAGGTTTTTTGACACTGTTCATTCCATTCTACCAATTGATCCTTCCTTAGTAACTTGAAAATAGGTTCGCAGAAGACGGTCAATCTTCCTACAAATCGACTAATGTATTGTAAGTTGTCTAAGAAACCTTGTATTTTTTTCTTCGTCTTAGCTATAAGCATGTCTTAGATTGCCTTTACCTTATCAAGATCAATTTTAATGTCTTTATCACTAATCACATGTCCCAGCAGCTTACCAAAAGTAGCTCTAAACATATATTTCTTTAAATTCAGCTTCTAATTGTACTTGTTGTCTCTTTTTATGAACTTCTCTAGGGCCTCAAAATGCCCTTTCTTTGTTTTTGACTTTGCCTTCATGTCATCCACGTACACATCCACTTCTTTATGGATTGAATCATGTAATAAAGCCTTTGTTATTCGTCGATATGTTGCTCTCGCATTCTTCAACCCAAATGGCATCAGCTTATAGCAGTACATCCCCTATTCTATTATGAATGTTGTCTTTACCTTATTCGTAATGGCCATGAGAATTTGGTTGTACCCAAAGAACCCATGTATGAATGAATACATAACATATGTTGTAACACTATCAACCAATACATTAGTATATGGCAAAAAGAAGTCATCCTTTGGGCATGCTTTGTTTAGATCCTGGTAATAGACACACATCCTTACTCTTTCATCCTTCTTTTGAGTCATATCTTTCACTGTTTCGATTTCAATGGCCTTATATTTGGATAGGTTTGAATTTTATGTTTCATGATTTACCTGCCAACCCCTAGCATGTCTTCATATGTCTAGGTAAAAACCCTCTAATATTTCTTTAGTAACTGTTTAAAATTCCTTCACGCCTCTAGTGTGATGCCATTGGCAATGAGCAAGATTTTTGGATTTTCCTATATTCCAAGATTAAATATAGTGGTATTCACAAAATTAATGTTAAATATGCTTAACTGATGCATGTTAAGCACATTACCATTAAGAAATACATCACATAAGTAAGCAAAAGCCTTTTCCTCTTCTACATCCTTTGCTTCATCAATTAGACCTCTTAGATTAGCATTCAACATAAGATTTGTTCCCCCTTTTTTATACTAGTGATAGCCTTCCAACTTCCTCAAAACTCGTTTCATTTGATCATCCTTTAGCTTAATCTTAAAAAAGTCTGTAACATCCCTATCCTTATTCATTGGCAGTATCACATGAATATATTCATTGCACAAATGATATGAAATCACATATGAGCATATGCATTATATCAAATTATATGAAATCTCACATGAACATATGCATAGGATAAATAATCATTTAGACATGTGAATTGTAAAAACACGACAATGACAATTGCACCACTGCATTTGGGATGCTTGAACATATATGCAGTGTTTGCATAGTTATATGACAAATTATTTCATGTTGTGTGCTTATTATAGCATCATAAATAATGGTGTTTGAGAGCTCATCGAAAAGTATAAAGAGCATCTAGAAATTAGAGAATGGACGAAGGTGATGAAGGAATGAAGAAAATGGACTAAAAGCAAAACTGTTTAACTTTCAACCAATAGGAACAAGCCACCAATCTTTTGTCCTATTAGAGTAAGAATAGAAATTATAATTATCTGCCATTATGGGCTGGTAGAGGAGATAAGGTCGAAATACACCAAATGAAAGAGAGAGAGAGAGCTAAGGAAGAAAGAAAGAAAGGAAGAAAGGAAGAAGAAGAAGAAGAAGGAGAGGAAGAAGTGTAGGCTGCCTAAGGTTTTCCAATTCTGGGACAATAGGTAAGTAATTTATCTTCTTCTCAACTAAAATTAACCTCTCATGACATGTTAATCATGCATGGTTAGTGAGAATTATGGAGTAATTGAGGTAGAGCTCTTGGATGGAAGTTGTAATCTAAGAGAACAAAAGCTTATTCTATTGATTTTGCTGTTAGAGCAGAATATTTCACCCATGATTTCATAACCCTAGAAGAGGAATTGGGAAAGTACAAAGCATGAAAGTTGTAGCCCTATGTCTCATATAAATTCCTATGAAACAGTTTTACTTGATTCTATGTGTATGAAGAGATATGACTCCTTCATCAGGACTAGTTCAAAAACGAACTGAGATGATCTCAATCTTCTATTTTGTTATATTTTGATGACTTTATATTCTGATTTTGACAGAGTGCAAAACATGAAACTTGTAGGGCTATATTCCCTCTAAATACTTGTTAAGCAGTTTTGAATAATATTATGTGTGGAAAGAGATATGGCTCATTGATTGGGACCGACTCTATACCCAGATGACACACCATCTTTCTTTTAATTCAATTTTCCAAGAATTTGATGACCATAGACTCAGAATTTGATGATGGTCCAAACTTGAAAGTTGTATATTTATGTCTGATTTACATACTTGTGAAATATTATTGCCAAAACCAGCATGGTTGCTGAGATATTTTCCCTTTATCATGACTGGTTGTCAACATGTTATGAACCTACTTGCCCCGAGATTGGTCTTTTGTTTTGGTGACCTTGTAGACTGAACTGGATAATGAGTAAAACATGAAAAATGTTCATTTATATGTTTTCTAGCTATGGTAGAATATTACTGCAATTGGACTAGTACAATTTGAGATATTTCCATGAATGTAAAACCTACTTAGACTGAGATGACATTACAATAGGGCAGAACTTAAAAATTCACCACATTTTGTGTGTGTCTGATATTGACCTGAAATGTCCCATTATATGTCTAGTTTGTTTCAAAAAAAGAATCAAGCCATTTGGATAAGTATATCGAGAGTTATTGTTGTGACTGTGTAGCAAGCTCAGGCTGCCACATAAGGAAAATATGTATAAACACTAGGTACACTTGCATGAATCATGCCATAACTGCATACCAAGCATTCATAATCATTTTGATATACTTATAACCATGTATGTATCAAATGTTAGGATCTCAATACTTTGAAGAAGCCTTACCATAAAGGT
>CATIWR010047180.1:0-12361 GCA_949677035.1 Omphalea diandra | reverse complement strand
AAAATATTCAAAATATAACTATAACTAATTTTAATTTTTTTTTTTCTAAATGCCTCATACTGTCATAGGTTATTGAACTTAGAACCATTAATTAGTTGGAAAACAATGGAAAAGTCGACTCGCATAAACGACAAATCGTAGCTTAATAGTTTGTTTATAGAAATTACATCTTATTTTAATTTTATTTTTTATTATATCAAAATTTTGGGTATAATTCAAGAAAACAAAAAGGAATATAAATTAATTTCATATATGTTTCAGTTAGATTGAGCTCAATCAATTCGAGACTTCACTTGAGCTACTTTGCCAATGCCATTAGTGAAGCAATGGCAGAATTCACAATTTGCACAACTAACATCATTTTATTTACTTTAAATTTAGAATTTTATTATTTAAAAATGACTGAAAATAATTAAGTTATGTTTTTATATTTCTATCATTAAATAGTTTTTATTATTTTATTCATAAAAATTATAAAATAATTAGAGTACAGCTATGTTTATTTTTAGGCGTAAGTTTATTTAGATTAACAGAAAGTTATTATTATTATTATCATTAAGTTGCTTTTCAAATTTTCTATTTTTAATATGAGATGTAAGAGAATTTCATCTTAAAATAATATGATTGCTAATATATTATATTTAGACTTAATTTATAAATAAAAAATCACTTTCATTTTTTTCAACATTATCTTCAAAAGTCATTAAATGAATCTTATTATTTTCTTTTTTACAATTACAAACCTTTTGATATTCATTAATTAGTTGCTAAATATTGTATTCACCTTATTACATAGCTATTGACTATAATCAAAATATATTTATTCAAGGCTATCGTTGTTTACGAAAATTATTTTTTAATAAAATATTTTCTAAGGAAAATATTTTATTAGTAGTATATTTTTTAATTTTTTAAATTTCCTAAAAAATATTAATTTTCTTTCAATTTAAAAAATTAAAACAAAATTTAGACTATTAATATTTTATATTTATATTATTTATTATTTAATATAAGAAAAAACACATTAAAAATAATTTTTTTATTGGTTTCACATGTTACCTGTGATTGTCAAACCAATGATGAATGTTGGTAATCAAAGATGAATAATAATAATAAATATATATATATTTATGAGATTTATTTTTTTATTTGAATGAGTTTATCAAAATATAAAAAATAACTTTCGATTTTCAAAATAGAAAGTTATTTTATTGAAAAATGACTTATTTTTCTATTGATTAGAGAAAAATGTTTGTTGTCGATCAATTTCTCTCAATGCACCAAATAGAAAAAAAGAAAAATATTTTCTGATAAATATTTTCGTGAAACAAATGAAACCTAAATTTATTATTTCTTTTTTTTAATTTATTCTATTTCTTATTCTTAAAAAATAAAATTATTAGGTTTATACAATAAAAAAGGAAAATGAGAAATTAAACTTATCTCTAAAACTAAAATAAATTATATTCTAACAAACCATTACAAAATATTATTATTATACTTAAATTTAAAGAAAATATTTTTCTACTGTTTCTGAACCAAAATTCAAAGTTTTCCTGTATTTGGTTGGAGAGAAGTGAGGAAAAAAGAAAAAAAAAATTAAAATTATTTTTCTTGTTTAGTTTGCAAATAAGAAAATGAAAAGAAAAAATTAGAGATAAATTAAATCAATAAAAATTTCTCTCATTTTGGAGAGAGATATAGAAAAATATTAAATTAAAAGGACTGAGATATATTAGTAGGGTTAGATCCATAAACAATCTTAGTCTGGACTTAATAGTATAAATCGTTACAACAGCCACCCACTCTTTCGTTCTTTATAACCTAACACAACACAAGACGTCCCTTTTCCTTCTTACCACCCGCCGTTGCTGCCCCCATTTCTCAAGCGAGTATGTGACTCTTCTTCTTCTTCTTTCTATTGCAAGGAGAGGTGTGGGAGATGAGTGGCGTGGGATGAGAGGAGGTTGTGTTGGATGGAAGTTTTGTTTAATATTTTTTTGGTTTTATTTTCTATCATGCATGTGTGAAGGGTGTGGTTAAGGAGAATAAGCAGGTGTTTTGGTGTGTACTTTGCTGCAGCTTGGAAATGAAAAGGGTGAGGTGAGGGCTGGTCTAAGTGTGGCGTTGGTTTCAAATTGAGGTAGGATAGTTTTGGGGATTAGATGAATTTCTTTTGTTGCAGTGCGGGCATGGGCTATGTTGATGGTGAAGGGAATGAGATTGTTACTCTTTAAAATATAATTATACATATAAAAAAAATCTTATACAAATTAAATTCTTCATATATAAAAATATAAATAAGATATTTTACACATTTAATTTTCATAAAAATATAAATAAAATATAAATAAGATATTTTACACATTTAATTTTCATAAAAATATAAATAATGCTTCCGAGTGAAAAATTTATCACAAAATTTACACTGAACTCTTCTTTTTGAGGTTTTATCCATATCCGACATATTTCCATCTCATATTCAATCTATTTTCAGCATCGTTTTTTCTTTTTGTCACTCAGGCTTCGAAGAATTAGAAGTAGATATTTTGAATTCAAGCACTGTTACAGAAAAAATCCATGAATAATTCAGCCACTTTACTATCAAAAATAAAAATTCAGTCACTTAGCACCAAAAATAAAATTTCAGTGGCTTTAGCATAAACAACAAAATGGATATTGAATGCATTTCAGTCACTTTAGCATCAAAAATAAAATTTCAGTTACCCAAAATAGATATTCAATGAATTTTAGTCACTTTAGCATTCAAATTCAGTCACTTTAGGGCAAAAAATTAACAAACAGAAGTTTCACTCTTGGAGATGAATGTAAACAAAATAATAACTAGCAATGGCGAATTTGCCTACAAAATTCCTGCACATGGTTTCAGAAAAAGAAATTGATATTTTTACTTTCAATTCCTGCATAGTAACCATATCTCCATTCCTAAAATTTCAATATGCATTAAAAAGAGATAAAGATAAAGAAAAAAAAAAAAAGCTAAAAATAAATGTTTTGGTTACTAATGTTTTTGCTGTCAGAGGTCACCTCACATGCACAATGGTTTTGGTTATCAATATATTTCATCTCCACAACATGAAGCAAAAAAAAAGAACCTTGATTAATCAAAGGAATTTATCCACCATAATCACACTACTTGAAGCAGAATATATTCCATCACCTCACTTCATCTCACATGTTACCTTTTTTCTTTCCTTTTAGCGTTCCACGCATAAGATAAGCTTTCTACATTCTCTCCAAATTCCAAATACTGCCCAAAAAAAATGAAAGAAATTAATCTGAGATGTCCAAAGAAAGGAAATTAACTCCAAAGTTTAGAGTCCAAACTATTTTGCAATCTGCTGTATAGTATATCTGTGATGTTCAAGGCCAACTCAAAAGCCTATTTTGTGCAAAATTATACTTCCCAACAGTACTAGTTTGTTTCCATTTCAGTCATATAGGATTCGTTAATTGGCCTAATTAACAATTAAATTATAGTCTCAGAAACATAAAATGGAGCAACAAGCAACAGAAAAAAGGGGAAAATGGAGCATTCCAACAATATAAAAGGGGGGAAAATCAAAGGAAAATAGAGGATAAATTGTATAAAAACAGGGGATAAAATTATAAAGAAAAATCAAGAAGAAAAAAGCATTTACTAAGCAAAATCCAATAATTAAACTTCACACAAATCACATAGCTTCATAGAATTCAATCCATAAAACAAAATTCAATAAGCAATGAGAATTTGATCAAGGCAGCAACAAGAGATAATCAAAATGAAATGATGATTATCCCATTCTGAGGAACTGGAGAGAAATAATATTAATACATACCTTGATTCAACAAACAGTTGCAAGCCAATATATGTCTCGAAAAAGCAGCAACAGAAGAGTGAAGGAGCCATCGAGCCATGATTCACATGAGTTTAACTTGTAAAATCGTACGCGTTGACTCGCGATTTTGATAACATTATTCAGTTGTCATTTATTGATTTGGTTTGATGTCATGAAAATGATCAATTCTAATTTTCTATTTGTAACAACAGTTTCCTGGAATTTTCTTGCCGAGCATTCTCTCTTTTTTTGTTTGTTAAGCTTTCATTTTCATGTGTTGTGTAAATGGGGATGAGTGAGGATGAAATAGGGGAAAACAAGTGCAAATTAGAGGGAGATTAAGAAATAGATAGAAAATTAACTAGAGAGAAATCGAATAATTGATATTTTAAGTGCTCTTGCTTCAGTTTGATGTTGTTTGTGACTATTGATTATCTTTTGCTACAATTGCCTTTTGCAATGTGTTTTGCCATTTGGGTTTGTTTATTTTGATTATGAAAATCTGAAACTTCCATCTTTTGCTATAAAAATACATATTAGCTATAATTCCTGCAACCAATAAGTAGTAAAACAAAACATTTTAAAATTCTCTTATTTTGACTCCTTTCTTTCTCCTA
Organism: Omphalea diandra; assembly: GCA_949677035.1. Classification (NCBI taxonomy): domain Eukaryota; kingdom Viridiplantae; phylum Streptophyta; class Magnoliopsida; order Malpighiales; family Euphorbiaceae; genus Omphalea; species Omphalea diandra. The sequence continues at coordinate 7,905 of CATIWR010047180.1, read as the reverse complement.
ATTTTCTCCCCCTGTTACTCTTGTTTCTCTTATTTTCCTCCCTTATGTATTACTTTCTTTTCATTATATTTATTAGTTATTAACAATAGTATTAAAATCTAATTAATATTAATTAGACCTAAACAAAAATTGGTATCAATGGGTACAATTGAAAAAATAGAACGATTAAATCCTAACTCTAGTTGCTATTTACTCCTTTATAAACTCCATCTACTCTTTTCCCTCTCCATGGGGTCTTTGTTGTCTTGTGCTTTCAATTGTGTTATTTTCTTGTTTTTCACTTCGTAAAAATTTTCTATATTTTTAAATTTTTTTTGTTAGGATGATAAATGTTTTTATCCTAGCTCATTATGAGACCTTTTTAATGTCTAAGAATTGACTAATATCCATGTTTATTTGAGCTATTATATATAACTCTTGATTTCTCTTTCAGTTGTTGATTTCTTCTTTGATTATTCTTTCAAATCAGTGTTTCTCTATTGTATGAATCCATCTATTTATTGGTGGGGTCCTTACTTTTGCATTTGGATGAAGCTTATATATTGTTGCATATAATTTCATCCTACCTTTTTTTTTTATTTTTTTTTATTATATTTTCTGATCTTTTGTGATCGTGACTACTTTATATCTAATATAATACAGAAAACAAATGATTTTGCTATTTTGTGTACAACAAAACACTTCTATTAATCAAAACAAACACTTCACTAGTTTTTAATACCTTATAGTTGTGTTTGTGTGACTAAATATCATAGAGGATGTTTGAAATAAGCCATCCCCATGTATAGTGATTATGTGATGAATGAAAATTTCTCTTTCATAAAGATGTTGGTATCTTATATGCATTATTGGTTAGTTTCTCTCAAATTTAGTTCAAGAACAAGGTCTTTAAGTTTATGGTATTATGTCTTGCGTTTGTGAACACATGTTTGTCTGTATGATTGGTTTAATTGTGTGTGTTCCTGTGATGTTTCTTGATGAACCATGCTAATGCTGATAATTGCATGATTGAAACTTTTCTCGAATTGCGGAGGTGATATATTATAATTCTCATCGCTTTGTGTTAAACTTCAAATCTGTTTTTTTTTATTGCTATATTCGAGTATTTGTTCTTCCAAATTTGTTAGCTACAAGGGTGTTATTGTTATTGCATGATAATAGAAAAATACCCACACCTTACCAGATCCTTGAACAACTTTAGGACCATAATCTGAAAGTTTGAGTAGATATATGCTATTTTAGTAAGAAATTATATTTTGGCATCACTTGTCTAAGATAAATTTTACCGAGTGTGTTATGTGTTGATTGTTCTTTTAACATTATAGGTAGGAAAAACCCTTTGGAAAGGAGTAAAAATACACAATATCTTTCACTTTTGTTCTATTTAATTTGTGTATCTAATATGGGAGAAATTAGAAACATATGGTTGTCCTATAATCAAATAATCTTGTACTTGAATACATTAAAGCCCAAAATTTGATATATGATAATTTCATTGGTGGATAAGTGTTTTGAATCCATTTGATTTCTCTAAACAATATATGTAGAATGAATAATTTGAGAATATCAATAATTGGAAATCAAGAAATTGAGAGAGAATAGTAAAAGAGAGATTTGTGTGGAAAAATAAAGGGGCTAACAGGATATTTGTAGTGTTTGGGAAAAAAATATTAAAAGAAGTATATGCTGTTGCATTTGTAAACGGTTTTAAAAAATAAATAAATGGCCAATAATTATTTTTTTGCAGTTCGGCTAGGAACTGGATTGGCATTACTTCCATATCCATATTTTACTTCTCGATCTATTATCTCCAAATCCATTTCCTTCAGAAACACATTCCCCTTCTAACAATTCTCAACATTATTCTCCCAACCCCCCGCCCCCCCAACCCCATTTTTTTTTTCGATCTCAATCTTTACCCTTTTTCCCAAAGGCAGCACTGCTATTGAAAAAATTGGTGAGCCCATTAAGATATCCATCAATAAGCCCAGTACTAAAGCAATATTTATCCATCTATTGGAAACTTGACTCTCTACGACGAAACGAGTTGAGCTTAGATGGAGAAGACGAGGGAGTTTCTATCACTAACCGAACAAGACTCGGCGAGCGTGTATGAACTCGCCTTTCTCCCTCGCCGACTCGGCTTCGAAGGCAGTTTTTGCGAAGACTTTTCCTTAAGAGGCATACGAGTTGACAGAGTCGAGCCTGGTTTTGTCTCTTGCTCTTTCAAAGTCCCTCCTCGACTTACTGTAAGATCATCATCCCGATATTTAATTGAATTATTGTCTCAATTTATACGGATCGATTTGTTTTAATTGTGGTACGTGGTGGCAGGATAGAGACGGGAAATTGGCTACCGGTGCAATTGCAAACCTGGTGGATGAATTAGGCGGTGCAGTGGCACACGTTGAGGGTCTTCCCATGAATGTTTCGGTTGACATGTCCATGTCTTTTCTTTCTAGTGCTGATCTCAATGTAATCAATCTTTTTAGCTTTCTTTTCCCCTTAATCCTAATTTTGATCCAATTCCACACTTGAAACAAACTACTGGGATTGTTACTAGATTGGATAGTAATAGAATGAAGTTCCAGTTCATATTCGATTAAAATTTTTTATTTGATTTTGAAAATGAATTTTATTAAATAATTCGTCTGCAAATGAATTAGCATCTTTGGTTTAAAGATCGAACTCTTTCTGATTTTATAGTTTTTTATGTTGTATTTTATATTTGTAGCTTTAGTAGTATGTGCTGCTTGTTAGTTTAAGTTCTGTTGTAAATTCTATCAAAATCATTATAGGTTAACTTAAGCATAGCCAATTCTATAGAATTAAAAATTAATTTCAGATGTTAGTAGCCTAAGAATCAAGTTTATGTCTAATTTTGGTATGTTGATGGCTAAATTGCAGGATGAGTTAGAGATTACTTCAAAGCTTTTGGGAAAAAAAGGAGGCTATGCTGGAACTATAGTTCTTGTGAAAAACAAAACAACTGGGGAGCTAATTGCTGAAGGTCGACATTCGTTGTTTGGTAAACATAATAGCAAAATGTGATTCTGTTTCTCTTAGGTGATGCGGATTATGTTTTGACATTAATTATCATTCAAGACACTAGTTTGGATGTCATACCTCTCTTGTAATTCATAATTATACAAATATGTAATGGGAAAATGATATTGTATGTTTGCAATAAAATATATTCTCATGCCGTTTCTTATTAGTATGATATTGGTTTGATCACTGTGTCTGTTTCTCACCCTTTGAATTGTTTTGGAATTGTCAAGAATCCAGCTTGAAAACAGGGTTTTATTTACATTTTAGTTATCTAGCCAGGATTGTCGTAGATGCAATGGCAGGATGAAGCTTTATTTTTTCAATGATATTGATGACTGCATTTACATCAGAGTGCTTTTATGAATTCTCCAGGAGCATGCCAATGGCATCCAATCAAAGCATTTGTCGTGGATGCTAAAGGTTTTCCACTTATGAAGATGCTGCATGTTTCAAATGTACATGTAACATAGTTTGTATAAATTTAATGAACAAAATGCATATTGAATTAATTGGATACATGTTCTTCCTTGCATATTTTCAACCAGACATAGCTTAAAGAATCCTTGGCTTAAAGGAAGAAAATGTATTTGTATGGTACTTGCTTCCATACGTTTGTATTTCAATAAAAGAGTAGAATATTTTTTGGTCTCATGTAATCGGAGTGCTTAAATCATAACTAGCATGCAATTTAGTCCACTAACTCGTTTTTAGGAGAGTCTAAAAGCTCTTGAATGATACTCCAATTTGTCACATTGTGTTTGATTTAACAAGGGTCCTGAAATTAACTTTAGATTCTGGAAAACATTCTTAGACGCATAAGTTTAGCCTGAGCGTTCCAGGGTGTTTACTATTATTATTATTATTATTCTTCTTATCTATCAAACTCAGTTTTGAGACGTGTGTTTAGCCTTCCTTTTAGCCTTGTTTTATTTATTTATTTTTATCTCTACCTAGGTGAGAGTACGCTGTCTTTGATGGTCCAAAGCCCTTGCAAAATGTTGTATAAGTTTATGAATTGGTTATAAATTTATACATATAAGCCTCTCATATTGGTCTTTAATTGTAATTTCTTTTTCTTGGAATGCAATTTCTATCTATTGGGAAGAAAAAACAGTTTGAAACTATGTAACTCTTCCTTTTTATCGCTAAACTAGGTGCCTTCATATGATTGTTCCCAGATTCAAATGTTGATACAGTAGAAGAAAACAATATCTTCTTTTATTTTTTTTTTTTCAAAGTATATGAATTCAATATTCGATTAAGTAAAAACAGAAATAGATGGTAGGTAATATATAATGATACTATATATCAATTGTTTTCGCATGGATGCACATGATGGCGTAAGTGCATATGTATGATCTACCCTACCATTGTACGTCTATGGCCAAACAGAAGTACATATGGACCAGATAGAAATAGTGCGTGACTGTGGGTATGGTGAATCAATCAATCGTCATCATCAAATGCCAAATTGACTGAAAGAAGGAATAAAATTAAGTGTAAAGCTGTGCCTGCCCATATCATGTTGGTGAGTGATTGGCAAATTGTGCTGGCTTACCTCACCGTTAGATTTGATGAGGATTTAGATTTGATGGGGATTCTTTTGCTTTTGGCCTGCCCTTAAAAGAAGTCCCTCATCATCTGTTTAGCCAGCCACATGTTGGATGGATCTTCTCAACTCATTTAGGTCATAAGATATAACAACCCCCCAAATTTGGTCTCTTTTTGGTAGATCTTATCATCTTAATACGATTGTTGAAACACAGGCAAATGACTAGTGAAGCTACACGTCTGCTTCTTTTTTTTTTTTTTTTGTTTTCCTTGTTTAGCTCAATGTACTTATAAACTATAAGCCACTACTAGATATTCAGCTTACCATCGTTTTACAGTGTCCCAACAAAGGAATAAGTATGGATATTAGTTTCAAAACTATGGAAATTATTCGTATAAAATATTTTTTTCATAAATATGGATATTTACAAATTAGTTTATGTAATAATAAAATCAAATATCTTCTCAAACGTATTTTTCATATTGACTAAAAAAAAGGACTAATTTTAAAAATTAAACTTAACTGAATAAGAAAGAAGTTAATTTAGTTAATCACTCCAACTAATCCTATTGAAAATTTAGAAAACGAATGAAATTACGATGCAAATTTAAATTGAGTTTGTTAGAAAAAAGTGGAGTAAGCCAAGTATAAATGCACTTCAATCGAACATATAATGATTAAAACCTTCGATCTATCTGTCCATACACTAAAGCCATGGAGTTATGGAGGCCCTTCTGATGCTATTGCCCGCCAGATGCAGATCCACGTGACTATTATATTTTCCTAATTCAAGTTGCCACGTGGTATCGTACTATAATCTAACCTTAACATAACAATTTATGTATCTTCCCCTGTCTCTGTCTCACTCGCATAATAAGGATATTATTCTCTCCTCTTGAAAACAGACACAGATACATGTTTGATTGACTAGTCGCATTTTAACAATGTCCGCCACTTGCCACGGCGCCGATATCTCTGCAAGAACGCTCAGCGAAATGTCGGAGGTCGACACACTACGTCTAAGCTTGGATCTTCTCTCGGCTGCTAGACGAAATCTCAGGTTGTTGAGGGCCGTGAGTGAGTCCCAATGGCTGCATCATCGGGCAACTGTTGTTGAAGCTACAAGAAGGTGATCATCACTGGTTAACTACAATTAAGAAAGCGAAGAAAGATTTATTTGGTCTGACGGTTAATGAATGTTCTGTTCTGTTTTTTAGGTATGATGAACTTTGGATGCCGTTAATTTCTGATTTGATGGCGAGATCAACGCTTCCTATGGTGCTCCCTCCTCTTGACATTGAGTGGGTTTGGTTCTGTCACACTTTGAATCCGGTAAAGTTTCATTCTTTTTAGTTTATGTTAATTACTTCCTGTTTGGTTGATGGGAAAGTTCTTTTCTTTCTTTTTATTTTATTTTTATTTGTAAAAGAAAAGGACTTAATCGAATCAAGAAAACGTCCCGCTCTGGCACCTAGGCCATGTTTGTATAATTGTAAATCTTCAATAGGTAATACATAAGCGTTACTGCTTTGATCAAATTCAAACACGGTTTAGTAAAACACCATGACTCATCAGCTTGTTTGTATAATCAAATAGTCAAATGTAATTACAGGAAATAAATGATGCAGTTTTAAACTGTTTCAAGCAAATACATAATGGATAATTATTAAGTTATATAGCAAAAAAAAAAAAAAAAATCCAAACGCACCCTAGGCTTGACAGCACTGCTCGCTGTTGTGAGGTGCGATATGTAGGAGCTCCCATGTACTTATGCCTAACATCTGGGAGTTGACTATACAGGTCAGTTACAGGCAATACTGTGAGTCAAGATTCTCAAAATTGATAGGAAAAGCAGCGATTTTTGATGAGGAGAATGAAGAGTATGCAACGATGAGATGTAAAGAGCTATGGATGCGAAGACACCCAAGAGAGAGTTTTGAGAATGAAGTTGATTAAAGTTTGGAGTCAGACTACTACTCAGTTGTTAAAAATGAAAATCTATTTGATGAGATTAAGAAGCAGAAAAATTTGTATAGTAAGTTTTCATGGCCATACATGAGTGAGCTTGTGTACTTGATAGCAGCCAGACAAAGGTACAAGGATTTCTTGTATGTGTTGCAGAGATTTACAGACAGGTGTTCTCGTTTAGTTCCTAGTTTGGATATCTTGCTCATGTGGATGACACATCAGATAGGTTTAATTAATTTCTGTCTGGTTTTTTATAATTTATTCTTTTGTGTTGATTAAGGTGTTATTTTCTTCTCTGGACTGTCTTTGCTGTTTTCCATTGCATGTTATTCTTTAAGCTTTTGTTTCAATTCTATTCACTTGTTTGTTTGTTTATAAATATATGCCAGAGTTATCCAACATTATATGTAGAGGATATGAAGGAGATGGAGGGTGAAATTTTGGGGAAGGTGGTGGGGATTTGGGAGACTGTGAAGGAAAAAGAAGTGGAAGAGACGAAGAATGTATGGGACAGAGTCTTTGATCAACCTTATGAGAAAGCAGGTGGAGCCATAAATTTCGATGCCCCAATTAAGCCACCAATTTACTGGGTGGTCTCTGATACTGATGTCAACACCAAATGCAAGTCCTTGCTTCCAAGGTTCCTGCTTGAGGTAACTTTCACTAATCACTACTCTCCATCTTTTTCTCTAAGATGAATCGTATAGTTCCTAAATTACTATACGTATTTTTATATGGTGACATTATCTGAACTAGAAACCAAAGGTTGAAACTTGAAGGTAAAAATGAAATATTCCAGCTATTTTATCTGTTTCGCGTTTAAGAAAAAAAGATTGTATGTTGTCTGTGTTTTGCAATTCAGATATGTACTTTTGTGAGACTCAACTCTAGAATGAAGGAAATGCAAGATGATAAAAAACATAATTTTTTGCGTATGCGAATGGTTAGATGCCACAGGGAGTTGAAGATTGATAACTCTATTTCCAGTTTCTGCTTGGATTCTTGGAAAAAAAACTTCTCATCTCTATTGTGAGTTTGGCACAAAAGGACTAATGCTCGAGCTCCTTAAACATGGTGTGGGCTGCTTTAAAGCAAGCAAAGTAGAAGAGACTGCTATATTTCTATGGAATGATTTATTAAGAGCACATTCACTTACTATAGAAAGACAAATTGATATACAGGTGAGAGTTATTGCTTCAATAACCCCACCAGTTCAAGCACCATACTTGTTGAAATGTGTTCCAGATAGAGTCACAGATGATTCGGGGGCTATGATATCAGATGTGATTCTGAGAATGAATCGTTACAAGCCCCAAGATGGTCGGTGGCTGTCT
>CATIWR010047174.1:0-18678 GCA_949677035.1 Omphalea diandra | reverse complement strand
ACAATTATGTAGTAAGCATTAACCTTTAGGTTTTGATCTATGTGTTTGTACTCCTTTGAGAGATGTGATGATTGTGGATAAGGTATGTTGTGATTGTGTGATTCACATTGATGATGTTGAGTTGAATGCTGATCTAGTACTATTTCCACTATGTGAATTTGATGTGATACTGTGTATGGATTGGTTGTCCAAATATCATGCAATAGTGAATTATTTTACTAAGAAAGTTTTTTTAGAATCTCCAAATCATACAAGGGTTGTGTTTCAAGGGGAAAGGCAAATTGTACAACATGTCTAGTTTCTGCTATCAAGGCTTTTTATATGATTAAAAGTAGTTGTGAGGCTTATTTTGCACATGTGGTAGACACAAGGTTAACAAATGAATTACTTGAGAATATCTCATGGTGAATGAGTTTCCAGATGTGTTCCCAGCAGACTTGTCTGGTTTGCCACCTGATAGGGAAATATAATTCATAATTGAGTTAGTTCCAAGAATTGCACCAATATCCATACCACCTTATAGGATGGCTCCAGCTGAGTTAAGAGAATTAAAGACCTAATTGCAGGAACTACTTGAAAAGGGATTCATTAGGCCTAGTGTGTCACAATGGGGTGCTCCAGTATTATTTGTTAGCAAGAAAGATAGGACAGTGAAGCTGTGTATTGATTATAGGCAGTTAAATCAGGTCACTATGAAGACCAAATATCCTTTACCAATGATAGATGATCTGTTTGACCAGTTACAAGGAGCACGGGTGTTTTCTAAAATTGTCCTAAAATCAGGATATTATCAACTCAAAATTTCAAACTCATATGTATCGAAGACAACTTTTCAAACTAGGTATGGGCATTATGAATTTTTGGTAATGCCATTTGGTTTGACTAATGCATTAGCAGCATTTATGGCTCTTATGAACAAAGTGTTCCAGCTTTACTTAGACAAATTTGTAATTGTGTTCATTGATGACATACTGGTGTATTCAAGGAGCATAGAGAAGCATGAACAACATTTAAGGAATGTGTTGCAAATTTTGAGAGAAAAATGACTATTTGCTAAATTAAACAAGTGTGAGTTCTAGATTGACCATATGGTATTTTTAGAACATATAGTTTTTGAAAAGGGCATAGAGGTGGATCCAAACAAAATTGAAGCAATAGACCCAAAGAATGTTACAGAAGTTTGAAGTTTATTAGGACTAGTTGGGTATTTTTGTCGATTTGTTGAGGGATTTTCACTTATAGCTGCTTCTTTGACTAAGTTAGTTCAGAAAAATGTACTATTTCAGTGGTCTAAAGCATGTCAAGAGAGTTTTGATGAATTAAAAGATAGATTGACACCAGCTCCAGAGTTAGCCATTCCTACTAGTAATGGAGGATTTATAGCATATAGTGATGCCTCTCATCAAGGTTTAGGATATGTTCTAAAGCAGCATGGTAAGGTAATTGCATATGCATCTAGACAACTGAAACCTTATGAATTATCATATCCACTATATGACCTAGAACTTGTTGTCGTTATGTTTGCTTTGAAAATATGGAGACACTACTTGTGTGGAGAAACTTTTCAGATATTTACAAATCATAAGAGCTTGAAGTATTTGATGAGCTAAAAATAATTAAACATGAGATAGAGGTGGTGGTTAGAACTGCTAAAGGATTATGATTATACCATTGAGTATCACCCAGGGAAGGTAAATGTGGCTAATGCTTTGAGCAGGAAATCAAGAAGTGGCATAGCTCATTTCTAGGTATTTCCATTGTCTTATTTAGTTTAGTTACGAGTTATGAATATGGAACTAAACATACAAAAGAATGGGTACTGATTGCTACTTTTCAAGTGAGGCCAATATTGCATGAATGAATTAAAGAAGCACAAGGCAAGGATCTAAAGTTACATAGAATGATTGAAATGGTAAAACAAGGGAGAAATGGTGATTTTGATATTTGAAATGATACCTTGATGTTGGGTTCTCGTATTTGTATGCCAAATGTCGACAACTTGCAAAGAGAAATCCTAGATGAAGCACATAATGCTCCATATGCCATACATCTAGGAATGACGAAAATGTACAATACCCTGCGATCTCATTTTTAGTGGCCTAAAATCAAGAAAGATGTAATAGCTTATGTTTCAACATGTTTGACTTGTCAGCAGATCAAAATGGAACATCAAGCACCAGCTGAAAAATTGAAACTATTAACGATTCCAGTATAGAAATGGGAAAGAATAACCATGGACTTTGTATATGGGTTACCGAGGACATTGAAGAAGAATGATGCTATATGGATGATCATTGATAGACTAACTAAGTCAACTCACTTGTTGCCTATTCGGTGGGGTAATTCACTTAAGCACTTAGCCAAGAAATATGTGGATGAAATTATCAGATTACATGGTGTTCCAGTGTCCATTGTATTAGATAGAGATCCAAGATTTGCATCTCGATTTTGGGTCAGTTTGCAACAGGCTTTGGGTACCAAGTTGAGTTTTAATACTACTTTTTATCCTCAGACAATTCAGACATTTGAAGACATGCTTCGAGCTTGTGTGATAGAGTTCAAAAGTGCATGGGATGAATATGCCTTGATTGAATTTGCTTATAATAACCATATTTATAGCAATATATAGATGGCACCATATGAAGAACTATATGAAAGAAAATGTCGAAGTCCAATCTATTGGGATGAAAAAGGGATGCGTATTTTAGAAGGGCTAGAACTAGTGCAAGGTACTATAGACAGGGTAAAGGCAATAAAAAGCAAACTTAAAGCAGCACAATATATGCAAAAGAGCTATGTAGATCAACAAAGAAGAGAAATGGAATATGAGGTGGGAGATAAAGTTTTCCTTCTAGTTTCACCATTGAAAGGAATAATTTGATTTGGCAAGAAAGAGAAACTGAGTCCTCAATACATAGGACCATATGAGATCTTAGAAAGAATCGGTCTATTGACTTATAGGCTAGCACTACCACCAGAGATGGCTCAAATTCATGATGTATTCCATATGAGCATGCTCAGGAAGTATCGGTCTGATCCTACACATATACTTAGGGATCCAATGATAATAATTGTAGATGATGTAAGTTACATTGAAGAACTAGTGGAAATCATCCGTTATAAGACAAAAAAAGTTACAAAATCGAGAAATCCCTTTGGTTAAGGTGTTAAGGAGAAACCACTCATAAGAAGAGGCTACATGGGAAATTGAAGAGAACATGAAACGATAATATCCACATTTGTTTACAGGTATTAAATTTGGAGGATTAAATTCTTTATAAGATGGGAAGAAATGTAACATCACTATCCACATTCATTGGTATTATCACATGAACATATTCATTTCATAAATGATATGAAATCCCACATGAACATATGCATTGCATAAATAATCATTTAGACATGTGAATTGTAGAAGCACAACAATGACACTTCCACCTATGCATTTGGGACACTTGAACATATATGTAGTGTTTGTATAGTTTCATGACAAATTATTTTATGTTGAGTGCTTTTTATAGCATCATAAACAATGGTGTTATATAGCTTATTTTAAAGTATAAGGAGCACCTAGGAATTAGGAGATGGATTGAGGTGCTTAAGGAGTGAAGAAGAGGGACTAATAGAGGAAAGTGAACTTCCAACCAATAGGAATGCAACACCATGATTTTGTCTTGTTGGAATAGGGTTATAAGTGGAATTTTTGACCTTTTAGGATCAAAATTAAAGGGTTATACATGAGATATAGCAGAAGAGAGAGAAAGCTAAGGAAGAAAGAAAGGAAGAAGAAGAAGAAGAAGAAGGAGGAGAGGAAGAAGTGTGGGTTGCCTAGGAAAGAGTCTTAAGGTTTTCTAATTATGGGGCAACAGGCAAGTTCATTTATCTTCATCTCAACTGAAATTAACCTCTCATGAGATATTGATCATGCATGGTTAGCGAGAATTATGGGGTAATTGAGGTATAGTTCTTGGATGAAAGTTGAAATTCAAGAGAACAAGAGTCGTTTGTGTTGGATTTTATTATTAGAGTAGGATTTGGTACCCATGAACCCTAGAAAAGGAATTAGGAAAAGTGAAAAATATGAAAGTTGTAGCTTTATATCCCATATAAATTCATTGAAACAGTTTTGCTTGATTTGGTCTGCGTGAGGAGTTATGGCCTCTTTCATTAGGGCTGGTTCACAACCAATTGAGATGGCCTCAGTCTTTCTTTTTTCTTACATTTTGATGGCCTTATGTTCTGATTTTGATAAAGTGTAAAATATGAAAATTTTAAGGTTATATCCCCTCTAAATACTTGTAAAGAATTTTTTATTAATTTATTGTGTGGAAAGAGATATGGCTCATTGATTGGGGCTGACCCTGTCACATTTCTTTTAATTCTATTTTCCAATAATTTATGGCCATATATTCAGAATTTGATGATTGTCAAAACTTGAAAGTTGTATATTTATGTCTGATATCTTATGAAATATTTTTGCCAAATCCAGCATGGTTGTTAAGATATTATCCCTTTATTATGACTATTTGTCAACATGTTACAAACCTGCTCACCTTGAGATTGGTCCTTTATTTTGGTGACCTTACAAACTTAATTAGACAATGAGTGAAACATGAAAATGTTCCTTTATATGTTTTGTAATTGATGATATATTATTATTGCAATTGGATTTTAAAATGTAAGATACAACTAAGAACGTAAACTAACCAAGAACGTAAGACCTATTCAAACTAAGATGACATTGCGACAGGGTGAAATTTAAAAATTTAGCACATTTTTTGTGTGCTTGATATTGGCCTAAAATTTGAATATATTGTATAATTATGTGTCTAGTTTGTTTGAAAAAAAGAATCAAGTCTTTTGGATAAGAATATCTAGAGTTATTGCTATGAGAGTGTAGCAAGCTCAGGCTGCCATATAAGAAAAATATGCATATATACTTGGTCCACCTGCATGAATCATGCCATAGTTGCATACTAAGCATTCATAATCATTTTTATATAATTTTATTCATGTATGTATCAAAATATTAGGATCTCAAAACTTTGAGGAAGTCCTAGAGAGAGAACCAAACCAGCCATAAAGTTTGATCATATTAAAAGGTGAGTAAAAACGATAATTAGATTTGAATGTGCATATGTGTGATAATTTTATGATGTGATTATGTCCTATTGCATGTATATGTGATTGAATTGTTATCTTTCACATGTGAATACAAGTCAAGTGAAAATTATATGCTCTTAATGATTACTTGATATACCATTGTTATGAACACTTGCACATGGAACTAAAAGGATGTTGTGACTGGCTTGTCAAACACTTGCAAATCACGTGGAAGATGGACCAATAGGTCCCATTGGCACATGTTATTAATCACGTGGAACATGGACCAATAGATCCCATTTACACATGTTATTGATCAAATGATTCACTTGTTATATGTTGGCCAGCAAAATCAAATGTCATTTGAATCACATGAATTTTCGGGAGCAGTGTTTGCCTTGCACGGTAATGACAAAAATTAATATATTGCACTTGCACTTACATAGTAAAAAGTTATACTTGTAATGTATCCTAATGACATTTGATTGTTGGCTGTGATATAAGAATCTGATTATTATTTTTATTCATTAAGTCGCGACTCACCAAATCGCAATTATATTTTTCAGATACCGAAGAATATGGATTAGACACTTTGGTGCTTAGAGTTTTGCATTGAGATACATGGACCATAGGTCGTTGGCTAAATTTCAACTCTCTATCTCCTTGTGTCATGTACATACATTTAGATAGGAACTAGTTATGGTCACTAGTCTTGACATTAGTTAACATATATGTACATTAAATACATGTTGGATTGTGTGTGTATGATGGATAAACCTTTATGCATATGTATTTTCAGACATGGATGCTATGAGTTTTGTAAATTAAAATGGTTATTGCATAACCTCATGTTACAGTTTATGTTATTATTTGCTAAGAGGCTCTGACTACTATTGAAGTTGTTTTTGGTACAATTTTTATTTGTGATTTAGATACTTATGTTTTGATAGCCAAGGATCCACAGATTCATTTATGTTTTTAGAATTTGCATCATGGGTGTATGTTGTAGTTGAATCCTTGGGATATGATTTATACATTTTGATGCCTATTAAAGGTAGTATAATTATGAACAAAGTATGTAAAACTTGTCTAATACTAGTGTGTGGTGTCATATTGCCTGCATATTTGATATTGATGAACTTTAAGGAATTTGATGTTATTCTGGGTATGGATTGGTTAACAAACCATCATGCAGCTCTAGATTGTCATACTAAAGAGTTGATAATTAGATCTTCAGGACAACTAAGTGTTATATTTGTTGGGGAGCATAAAATTATTACAACTTGTTTGGTTTTAGCTGTTCAGGCATTTTAATTAATCAAAGATTATTGTGATGCATTTATAGCTAGTGCAGCGGACATTAGTGTTCCTAGTTTGGATTTGGCAGATATTCCTATAGTGAGAGATTTTTCAAGAGTGCTTCTTGATAAATTACTAGGTTTGTCACCATAGAGAGAAGTTTATTTTAATACTGAGATCTTACAAAGAGTGACATTTATTTCGACTACATTATATCAAATGGTAGTAGTGGAATTACAAAAATAATGAAATTGTTAGAAGAATTATTAGAAAACGGTTTCATTCGACCTAGTACATCTCCTTGGGGGGCACCAATACTATTTATGAAGAAAAAAGATGGGAGCATGTAATTAGGTATTGATGATTATAGGCAGCCGAATCGAGTAATAGTAAAGAATAAATATCCATTGTCAAGAATTGATGATTTGCTTGATCATTTAAGGTGCGATGGTATTGGTAGTGGTTTGAGATTTAGGTATTGGTAGTTGAGGGTTGCTAAGCCAAATATTCCATAAACTGCCCTTTGGGTTAACTAAAGCATCGACAACATTTATGAAATTAATGAATCATACCTTTTAGTAATATTGTGATCAGTTTGTAACTATGTTTTTTTATGACATTCTCATATACACATAAATTCATGAGGAACACAAGTATCATCTGAGAATCGTATTGCATATCTTAAAGGAAATCATTTATATGCCAAGTTAATCAAATGTGACTTTGGAGGCAATAAGTGGTCTTTTGGTGCATGTTGTATCTAGACATAGTGTTTAACCTAATCTAGATAAGGTGAAATCCATTTTATGGTGGGATTCACTAAAAAATGTTTTTGGAGTGTGTAGTTTGTTCATAATGGCTAGCTATTATAGATAATTTGTGGAAGGATTCTCAATTATTGCTAATCCAATAACAAAATTACATAGGAGGAATGTAGCATTTAAATTAGATGATCAATGCCAATATAGTTTTGAGGAATTGAAAAAGAAATTGACTACAACACTAGTTTTGATATTGTCATCAACAAATGGTAGATTTGTGGTGTACACTGATTCATCAAGATAGGGGTTAGTTTGTGTTTTGATGTAACATGGAAATGTGATAGCTTATGACTTTTGATAGCTAAGGCCTCGTGAGTTGAATTACCCAACACATTACTTGGAGTTGGCAGCTTTTGTCCATGCCTTGAAAATTTAGAGGTATTATTTATATAGAGAGACATTTAAGATTCTAACAGATCATAAAAACTTGAAATATATTCTAGCACAGAGAAAATTGAACCTAAGGTATAAAATATGGATATAATTATTAAATGACTACAATTGCATTATTGATTATCATCCTGGTAAGTCTAATGTTGTTGTTGAAGCTTGAAGTCAAAAAGCCTTAGATATTGTTACTGGTATGGCTTGTTATAATTTTACATGCTTGGTTAATCTTCATGCTTTAAATATGAAATTTCAGATTGAGAACGTGAATGATTTAATGGCTACATTTTAATTGAAACTTGCAATAAATGAAAAATTCGAGAAGCTCGGAGGAAGGATCCATATTTGCAAAAAATGCTATTGAAGATACAAAAAGGTAAGAAAATTGATTTTCCAATTAGAGATGATGAAATGATAGTAATGGGTAGTCAAGTCTATGTAACAGATGTTGATGGCTTGATATCAAAGATTATGCAGAAGCCATACAATGCATCATATGCTATGTACCTTGAAAGTACACAAATTTATAAAAACCCGCAGTCACATTTTCAGTGGTTAACAATAAAGAAAGATATAGTTAAGTTTGGATTTAGTTGTTTAACTTTCCAGCAGATTAAGGGAGAACATCAGGCACCAGTAGGTAAGTTATATCATTTACCTATTCTTATATGGAAATGGGAGAAAATTTCAATGGATTTTGTTGTTAGTTTGCCTTAGACATAAAAAAAAGGTATAATGTTGTTTGGGTTATTGCAGATAGGCTTACAAAATCTGCACATTTCTTACCTATATGACAAACATATTCAGTGTATAGAATGTCCAAAATATATGTTGTTGAGATTTTGAGATTACATGGCATTCCTATTTCTATTGTATTAGATAGAGATCCTTAATTTACTTCTCTTTTTTAGAATATCTTATAAATAGCATCAAGTACTGATTTCAATTTTAGCACTATTTTTTCCCTACAGATTGACGGTCAATCAGAAAGGACTATTATGAAATTATAGGATATGATGTGAGCTTATGTGTTAGAGTTTAAAGGCAATTAGGATGATTATTTGCCTTTAATTGAATTTGCATGTAATAATAGCTACAATTTCAGCATTGATATGGCACCATATGAAACTTTATATAACAGGAAATGCAAAAGACCAATTTATTATGATGTTGAAGGGATGAGACAATGAGAGGGTCCTAATGGTAAAAATTGAAGGAGCTAAAAGATGTTTGCAACCTACTCAAGAAAGGCAAAAGGGTATGTTGATAGACATAGATGAGAAATGAAATATCAAGTTATAGATAAAGTATTTTTGAAGGTTTCACCATGAAAAGACATTATTGGGTTTGGTAAATGGGGAAAGTTGAGTCCAAGGTACATTAGGCCATATGAGATCATGAGAGAATTAGACCTTTGGCATATCGATTGGCATTGCTAGTAGAATTATCTCAAATACATGATATTTTCCATGTTTCTATGCTCTGAAGGTATCATTTTGCTCCTAGTCATATATTATTAGGGCTAGAGATTGAATTGTCTGATGATATGACTTATCATGAAGATCCAATTGAAATCCTTGATTAACAATTAAAATAGTTAATGAATTGAGTGACACTAGTGGTTGAAGTGAGATGGAGCCATCACTCACCTAAGGAGATCACATGGGAAGTAGAGGAACATGTGAGATGGCATTATCCCTATCTATTTTTTAGTTTGTAAGTAAAATTTCAAGGATGAAATTTCCACAATAGGAGGAGAATTGTAACATTCTCAACCTAATTCATTTGCATTTTAATTATGATATATTTATATATATGCATCACTACATCATAGCATTTGAAATATTTGAATATGAATATGATGCTTACTTAGTTGCATGGCAAATTGTCATATGTTGTGTGCATGTTATAATATCTTAAATAATAATGTTTTGGAACTTATTAAAAGTATAAGTAGCATATAGGGATTGGTAGATGGATAGAGGTGATGAAGTAGTGAAGAAGAGGGACTAAAAGAGGATAATTGAGCTTTCAACCAATAGTAAAAAGCCACCATGATTTTGTCTTATTAGAAACAGTATAAAAATTGAATTTCTCTTTCTTTAGGATCAAATTAGAGAGGAAAAGACATAAGGAGGTGGAGCAAAAAAAAAAGAAAAATGAAGAAAGAAAGAAAGAAATAAAGGAAGGAAGGAAGAAGAAGAAAAAGAAAAAGGTAGCTAGCTAGGAAGGAACCCAAAGCTTTTCTAGTTTTGGCAAAAGAGGTAAGTGATTTAATCTTACTTCTATATGAAATTTATTCCACATAATGTGTTCCCCATAAGGTATTAAACATGTATAATTAGTAAGAATTATGGAGTAATTATAGGTAGAGTTTATGTATGGAAGTTGAAGCTTATGAGAAACAAGAGTTGATAGTGTTGGCTTAGTTGTTAGTGCATACTATTGCACCTACAATTTCATAAAGCTAGAAGATGAATAAGGTAAAGTGTAAAGCATGAAAGTTGAAGGATTATGTTCATCTAAAAGCCTGTAAAATAGTTTTACCAAATAATTTGTGTGTAAAGAGATATTGCCCCTTGATTGTGATCGATTCCTATGGGACCTACTTAGTTATTGGTTTTATTTTCTTTGAATTTCATGGGCTAAGAATAGGAATTAGGTGAAGTGAAAAATATAAAATTTATAGGTTTGTATGCTATCAAAATGGCTGTGAAACAGTTTTCCTTAACATTTTGTTTGCTAAGAGATATGGCTATTTGATAAGGACTTATCTTGAAACTATTCATGCTAGCAAAGTCATAGATTGGCCACTACTTTTGAGGACCTTAGAAGCTAAATTAGAGAATGAGTGAAAGATAAAAAAAAATTTCATTTACATGTTAACATTTGGCTTGAAAGCTTTTTTTCAATTTTACTTTTACTTTTTGAGATATGGCTAAGTTTACAAGACTATTTAGCATATAATTGTACCTGAGATAGGGAAAATTTCTAAAATTCACCACAAATTATGTAGTATATATTTCATGATGAATTAAGGATATGCTGTACCCATATATGTCTAGTTTAATTAAAAAAAAAAAGACTAGGTCATTTGGATTTGTGGGGCAAAAGTAAATAGAGAAACAACCTACTAAGGTCATAATATATTAAAAGAACATACATGCATATTGAGATAAAAATCTAACTTTTTTATCATGGATTGATTTGGTGTATTAGAATAGGCCATTAAGGCATTGAAGATAATATTGGAAATAAGTTAGGGCTTTTCATGGCTTAATTATTTGAAGAAAGAGGTCAACAAATAGCTAATAGTGCTTAAACATGTGATTGGTTAAATGCTATTATAACTGATGGATTAAAATGTTATTTAATGAGATGATATTGTTAAATACTTTAATGAAAGGATTATTATATTTTTGGAATTATTTATTTTTATGAGATATTGATAAATTGTGACATGAGAATGGAAGTATGTTGTGATATGATTTGCAAGGTTGATAGATGTGGTTATTAGTCATTATATTGCTAGAATTTTGATGGATTTATAAATGATTTGCTCAATGAATAATACTTGATATTCTTGAGTAAACAACAACATTTGGTAGCTTGTGTGACAATAATATATGATAGCCTGTGCGATAGCCTTTGTGGCAATAATATATGATAGCTTATATATGGCAATAAATAGGATAACATGCGTGGCAACAACATTTGATAGCCCATGCGGCAATGATATCCTATAGCCAGTGTGGCAATAATATATAACAACCCATGTGGTAATAATATTTGATAGCTTATGTGTTATTAAATATTTTAATGCATGGGTGAGATGATGAGTTATTTATATTTAAATGCTTGTTATGTTTTTTTATGATTGAAGTATCATTATATGTTTACTTATTGAGTATGTAAGCTTACTCCTTTGCATCATTTTTTTTCTTTTTAGGAAAAGGAAACTAAAGATTGCTTCTAGTCCACATTTCGAAGTTGTTGTCTAGCAGTCTGATGGAGATTGGGCCAGTGTGTAGTCTATTAATATTTGGTTTGTTTAGCCATATATGTTTTATTATAAATAGTTACTATGTTGTGATACAAGATACATAATGTTCGAAACAATTAAAGAAAGGCCTTTTAATGATAATGAGATCGCATGAGAGAATTTTAGTACTTTATGCTTTATGAATGAATTAATTCACATGCTTTAGAAATGTTTAGTAATTAGGAATTCACATTTTAATGGTATCAAAGTAGGTAAATGGTTTTGTCGATAAGTGTAATGTGAATATGTTGTATATGATATATGCATTGTGTTAATTCTTACCTGCATTTGTATATGATATATGCATTATGTTAATTCTTACATGCATTGGCATATAATATGTTGTATATGATATATGCATTGTGTTAATTCTTACATGCATTGGCATATAAGAGTATGGATGCACCTAGTACTGTTAATTCTAGCTTAAAGATTAGATATGAGTCTATTGAGCCTATTCATGCATGTGAGCATCTTGAGCATGTTGCAGAGAATATTGAGATGTCAAAGAATAATCCAACTATGGGTGTAAACCCAAATAACATACATTTTGCTGAGATGATACAAAGATTTATAACACAAGCATATGTTGTAACATCTATATCCATATTCATTGGCATTATCACATGAACATATTCATTGCATAAATGATACGAAATCCCACATGAACATGTGCATTGGATAAATAATCATTTAGACATGTGAATTATAGAAGCACGACAATGACACTTGCATCGTTGCATTTGGGACACTTGAACATATATGTAGTGTTTGTATAGTTGCATGACAAATTGTTTTATATTGTGTGCTTGTTATCGCATCATAAATAATGGTGTTATATAGCTTATTTTAAAGTATAAGGAGCATTTAGGAATTAGTAGATGGATGGAAGTGCTTAAGGAGTGAAGAAAAGGGACAAAAAGAGGAAAGTGAATTTCCAACCAATAGGAATGCAACACCATGATTTTGTCTTGTTACAATAGGCTTACAAGTGGAATTTTTGACCCGTTAGGATCAGAATTAAGGGGTTAGACTTGAGTTATAGCAGAAGATAAAAAGAGCAAAGGAAGACAAAAAGATAGGAAAAAGAAGAAGAAGAATAAGAAGAAGGAGAGGAAGAAGTGCGGGCTGCCTAGGAAAGAGTCCTAAGGTTTTCTAATTCTTGGATAATAGGCAAGTTAATTTATCTTCTTCTCAACTGAAATTAACCTCTCATGACATGTAAATCATGTATGGTTAGTGAGAATTATGGAATAATTGAGGTAGAGCTCTTGGATGGAAGTTGAAATCTAATAGAACAAGAGTTGTTTGTGTTGGATTTTGCTGTTAGAGTAGGATTTTGTACCCATAATTTTATAACCCTAGAAGAGGAATTAGGGAAAGTGAAAAACATGAAAGTTGTAGCTTTATATCCCATATATATGGATATGAAACAGTTTTGCTTGATTTGTTGTGTGTGAGGAGTTATGGCTCCTTCATTAGAGCTGGTTCACAACCAACCGAGATTACCTCAGTCTTTCTGTTTTCTTATATTTTGATGGCCTTATGTTCTGATCTTGAAAAAGTGTAAAGCATGAAAATTGTAGGCTTATATCCTCTATAAATATATGTAAATCAGTTTTGATTGATTTGTTGTGTGCAAAGAGATATGGATCATTAATTGGGACTAATACCTTTTATTCTAAGAATTTGACGGCCATAGATTCAGAATTTGATGACGGTCCAAAATTAAAAGTTTTATATTTATGTCTGATCTACATACCTGTGAAATATTTTTGCCAAATCCAGTATGGTTGTTGAGATATTATCCCTTCATCATAACTGTTTGTCAACATGTTACAAACCTACTCACCCTGAGATTGGTCCTTTGTTTTAGTGACCTTATAAACTGAATTAGACAATGTGTAAAACATGAAAAATGTTAATTTATATCTTATTTAACTTATGGTAGATTATTATTTCAATTGGATTTATACAATTTGAGATACACCTAGGAATGTGAGACCTACTCAAACTAAGATCACATTGCAATAGGGAAAAATTAAAAAATTCACCATATTTTTGTTGTGTCTGATATTGGCCTGAGATTTGAATATGTTGTCTTATTATGTGTCTAATTTCTTTGAAAAAAAGAATCAAGTCATTTGGATAAGTATATCTAGAGCTATTATTGTGAGAGTGTAGCAAGCTCAGGCTACCATGTAAGGAAAATATGCATAAACACTAGGTCCACTTGCATGAATCATGCCATAGTTGCATACCAAGCATTCATAATCATTTTGACATACTTATAACCATGCATGTATCAAATGTTAGGATATCAAAACTTTGAGGAAGCCCTAGAGAGAGAACCAAACCTACCATAAAGGTTGGTCACATCAAAAGGTGAGTAAAAACGATAATTAGATTCCAATGTGGATATGTGCAATAATTTTATGATGTGATTATGTCCTATTACATGTATATGTGATTCAATTGTTACCTTTTAAATATGAATACAAGTTAAGTGAGAATTATATGGTCTCAATGATTACTCGGTATACCATTGTTATGAACACTTGCATATGGAACTAAAAGGACGTTGTGACCGGCTTGTCAAACACTTACAAATCACATGGAAGATGGACTAATATGTCCCATTGGCACATGTTATTAATCTCATGGAAGATGGACCAATAGGTCCCACTGGCACATATTATTGATCAAATGAATCACTCGTTGTATGTTGGCTAGCAAAATCAAATATCACTTGAATCACATGAATTCCCAGGAGCAGTGTTTGCCTTGCAAGGTCACGACACAAACATAAATCTATTGCACTTACACTTGCATAGTTAATTGTTATACTTGTAATATATCCTGATGATATTCTTATGTTGATTGTGCCATAAGAATTTGATTATTATTTTTATTCACTGAGTCGCGACTCACCAAATCGCAATTATATTTTTCAGATACCGAGGAATAGGTATTGGACATTTTGGTGCTTAGAGTTTTGCATTAAGACACATGGACCACAGGTCGTCGGCTGAATTCCAACTCTCTCTTTCCTTGTGTCATGCACTTTAGATATTATGGTCACTAGTCTTGACATTAGATAACATATATATACATTAAATACATGTTTGATTGTGTATGTATGATGAATAAAACCTTTACGCATATATATGCTGGACATGAATGTTATGAGATTTGTAAATGGAAATGGTCGTTACAGTTTTTGATCTCAGAGTGGGGATAGGTTCCATAGGGACATACATATGAATATGATATAACTTTTGCACTATTTTGCATTATCATATGACATAGTCTTATATGTATATAGGGCATTAGTATAAGGTAGTCATGGTAGTACCCATGGCTCACCAAGGAGAGAGGACTCAGCTGATTTCCATTCCATAAAGGCATCATGCCAACCATTAAGAGATCAACTGGCTGATAAAGTTAGATCTCTTGCACATTCTCATGCATAACACATATCTCATATTCAACCACAACATAGAATTGGTAAACCAACAGTGCATGGTACAAAAATTCAAAAAGAGAAAAGGTATGATAAATTAAGAAAATAGGGTGCAGTTGACTTTAGTGGTATCACAGATCCATCAGTGGCAGAGACATGGCTAAAAAGAACACAAAGAGTTTTGAACTTGATGAAATGCACATCAGAAGAAAAGTTTGATTATGCAGTGTCGCTATTACAGGGGGATGCATACGATTGATGGGAAACCATTCTAAGGAGTGATGTCAAACCTCCAGTGCTTACATAGGATGACTTTCTTCATGAGTTCAACAACAATTACATACCAAAATTATATAAAGATGATAAAAGAAAAGAGTTTTTGAACCTAAAGCAAGGACAAATGACTATAGCTGAATATGAGGTAAAATTCAATCAATTATCTCATTATGCATCCTTCATGGTAGCCATTGATAAAGACAAATGTCAAAAATTTAAAGAGGGACTAAGATATAAGATTAGAAGTAAGATCATAGCTGTAGATCTTGAAAGTTATACCAAACTAAAAGCTGTTGCAATCAAGGTATAAAGATTAGAAAAAGAAAGGATGGAGCAACGAGTAAAAAGAGGGCCTACTGAGTTTATGGGGTATTTTAACATAAAGAAAGGTAAACGTGGAGATTATATGCCATCACAATCCAGTACTAAGGGTGGTTACTCTAGCTATAGAGGCAAAGGAGTAGGACTTTCATCTTATATAGGTAGAGGTCAAGGTCAAGTTATGCAACAACGACCCTCAAGTGTACATAATGACAACCAACATATGGCTGAATGTAGAAAATTGACTAGGGATGCTACTTTTGTAGGTCTCTTAATCATATGTTTATTAATTATCATGAAAAATCTAGAATGTTAAAAGGAGGCAGAGGCAGAGGCAGAGCTACATTAGAGTCCATAGTTGAAGTTTCAAAGGCAAGTGGAGTTGGAGTATCATTTGGTAGAGGCAGAGGCAGAGGTTGAACAACCATAGTTGGCCAAGGTATGAGCATATTAGAAGGTCAAAGTTATAGACCCCCGACACAGGGTAGAGTATTTGCCATGACTAGGCAAGAAGTTATTACTGCTCCAAAAGTAATCACTGGTAAACTTTTTCTCCATGATTTAGAAGTCAATGCTTTAATTGATCATGGCTCCACACATTCATTCATTTCATTGAATGTGGCATCAAAATTATGTAGTAAGCATAAACCTTTAGGTTTTGATCTATGTGTTAGTACTCCTCTGAGAGATGTGATAATTGTAGATAACATATGTCGTGATTGTCTGATTCACATTGATGACGTTGAGTTGAATGCTGATCTAATATTGTTGCCACTATGTGAATTTGATGTGATATTGGGTATGGATTGGTTTTCCAAATATCATGCAATAATGAATTGTTTTACTAAGGAAGTTGTTCTGGAATCTCCAAATCATACAAGGGTTGTGTTTCAAGGGGAGACAAATTGTACCTGAATGTCTAGTTCTGCTATCAAGGCTTTTCGCATGATTAAAAATGGTTGTGAGGCTTATTTGGCACATGTGGTAGACACAAGGTTAACAAATGAATTACTTGAGAATATTTTTGTGGTGAATGGATTTCCAGATGTGCTCCCATCTGACTTACCTAGTTTGCCAGTTGATAGGGAGATAGAATTCACAATTGAGTTAATCTCAGGAACTGCACCGATATCCATACCACCTTATAGGATGGCTCCAGCTGAGTTGAGAGAATTAAAGACCCAATTGCAGGAACTACTTGAAAAGGGATTCATCAGACCTAGTGTGTCACCATGGGTGCTCCAGTATTATTTGTTAAAAAGAAAGATGAGAAAATGAAGCTGTGTATTAATTATAAGCAGTTAAATCGGTTCACTGTGAAGAACAAGTATCCTTTACTAAGGATAGATGATCTATTTGACCAGTTACAAGGAGCACATGTGTTTTCTAAAATTGACCTAAAATCAGGATATTATCAGCTTAAAATTTCAAACTTAGATGTACTGAAGACAGCTTTTCGAACCAGGTATGAGCATTATGAATTTTTGGTGATGCCATTTGTTTTTACTAATGCACTAGCAACGTTTATGGCTCTTATGAACAAAGTATTCCAGCCTTACTTAGACAAATTTGTAATTGTGTTCATTGATGACATATTGGAGTATTCAAGGAGCAGAGAGGAGCATGAATAACATTTAATGATTGTTTTGCAAATTTTAAGAGAAAAATAGCTATTTGCTAAATAAACAAGTGCGAGTTCTGGATTGACCATATGGTATTTTTAGGACATATAGTTTCTGAAAAGGGCATAGAGGTGGATCCAAACAAAATTGAAGCAATAGTAAAATGGGAAACCCCAAATAATGTTGTAGAAGTTTAAAGTTTCTTAGGACTTGTTGGGAATTATCATCGATTTGTTGAAGGATTTTCACTTATAGCTGCTTCTTTGACTAAGTTACTTTGGAAAAATGTACCATTTTAGTGGTTTAAAGCATGTCAGGAGAGTTTTGATGAATTAAAAGATAGATTGACATCAGCTCCAGTGTTAGCCATTCCTACCAAAAATTGAGGATTTATAGTATATAGTGATGCCTCTTATCAAGGTTTGGGATGTGTTCTAATGTAGTATGAGGTAATTGCATATGCATCTAGACAATTGAAACCTTATGAATTATCTTATCTAGTACATGACCTAGAACTTGTTGTCATTGTGTTTGCTTTGAAAACATGGAGACACTACTTGTATAGAGAAACTTTTCAGATATTTATAGATCACATGAGCCTGAAGCATTTGATGAGCCAAAAAGAATTAAACATGAGATAGAGGTAGTGGTTAGAACTGCTAAAGGATTATGATTGTACTATTGAATATCACCCAGGGAAGGCAAATGTGGTTGCTGATGCTTTGATTAGTAAATCAAGAAGCAGTGTAGCTCATTGTCTTATTTAGTTCAATTACGAGCTATGAATATGGAACTAAACATATAAAAGAATGGGGTATTGATTGTTACTTTTCAAGTGAGACCAATGTTGCTTGATCAAATTAAAGAAGCACAGGGCAAGGATCTAAAGTTACATAAAATGATTGAAATGATAAAACAGGGGAGACATGGTGATTTTGATATTCGAAATGATGCCTTAATGTTGGGTTCTCATATTTATGTGCCTAATGTTGGCAACTTACAAAGAGAAATCCTAGAAGAAACACATAATGCTTCATATGCCATGCATTCAGGAATAAAGAAAATGTATAATCCCCTGCGATCTCATTTTTGATGGCTTAAAATGAAGAAAGATGCAGTAGCCTATGTTTCAACATGTTTGACTTGTTAACAAATCAAAATGGAACATCAAGCACTAGTTGGAAAATTGAAACCATTGATGATTCCAGTATGGAAATGGGAAAGAATAACCATGGACTTTGTATATAGGTTACTGAGGACTTTGAAGAAGAATGATGCTATATGGGTGATCATTGATAGACTAACTCAGTCAGCTCACTTTTTGCCTATTCGGTTGGGTAGTTC
>CATIWR010047172.1:0-35455 GCA_949677035.1 Omphalea diandra | reverse complement strand
TAGGTACCCAAAATTCCACTCAGCACAAACATAAGGTCCAATTCGAAGATGAGCATAGAGACCTGCTTTCTGTATTAACTTCATGAACCGCACCAGGTCATATCTCCCTTCAAAATTGTACTATAACAACAAACACAATGTTCAAGAAAATAAATTAACACAAACTAAACCCACAAAAGAAAAAAAAATCAGAAATGACAGAGTAGAGAGAGTAAATAAAAGTACATTTCCAGGAGTAGGCTCGTGCACATTCCAGAAAACATAGGTCTCAATCACATCTATCCCTCCATCTTTTGCCTTCTGTATCAGATCTTCCCACATCTGCAGAGTCCCCATTTCTCAAGAAAATTAGACCCAATACGTTAAAAAAAGAAAATAAATGGGGACAAGAAAACATACATCAGGAGTGCTTCTGGGGTAATGAATGGAACCAGAGAAGAGGATTCTTCTTTGGCCATTAATCAAAATTGCCTTCCTATCATAGGTCACACTACACTGGATCAGCTGAGAACACAAACACATAACCAAGCACACCAAACACAACAACCAGGAAACTGAGCTAGCTCCCATTCTTGATTCTTCTCTCTTCTTCCTCTCCTCTTTCTAGCTGTGCAGTGAGACCCAGAAACTGAGAAGAAAGAAAAAGAACAAAAGGGACTTCCTTTCTTCTTTTTTTTTTTTTTTTTGAACTGGTTGTGAGTTTCTTGGTCTATTGTAGAACAAGAACAGGGTCCATTGCCAATTTGGCCTCCACAACTTTCAGAGGTTTCAGACTCTGAGATTAGCAGAGCTCTATATATATAAGAAACTATATTCAGTCCCAGTTCACAAGTGTCGAAGAGTCGCAACTGCGTGGCTGTGAACTACTAAAAAGCAATAAATAAAAACTAAGAACCTGACATAACAGAAAAAAAGGGGAATTGCAAACAGTAAATCTAAGAAGCTTTTCTTTTGTTTTTCTTCTGATAGCAATCAAAATTTTAGTTAATCTCTGCACGTTAAGTGTCTGTACGGTACCTAGTGGTGGTACTATTTGACCACCAAAGTGCTGACCGGATGACATTATGGCACGTAATAATTTTATTATTTTTATATTTTAATTATTAAAATATTTATATTCACGTATGCTTTTCTATAATTAATTTAATATAATATTCAATTAAAGAGAGATTTCATTCGGCTTGGTATATTCACCAATTTTAGAAATATAAAAAAATTGTAAAGGTTAAGCAAATTTGGAAAACAAATGGTTACTTACCATTTATTTTAATACATAATTAGTGAACTGTCACTGATACTTCCCGTATGATAAAGACAGGTGTGCTATTTTATCTTTGAATAGCAAGAGAATGATGTATACTTAATCATTTTTAATATTTTGAAAATCAAATTAAATTTATCACTTAAATCGATAAAATTAAATATCAAATCAGTAATTAATTTAATTTAATTTTTAATATTATTTTTATATTTTATTAATATTAATATATTTTTAATTTTTAAAAATTATTTAATAATAATTTTTAAATTTAATTATTATTATATCAATTAAATCAGATTAGATCAAATGAAAATTAATTAATTAATCAATTAATCAATAATTTTTTAAAAAAATGATTATTTTATATCTGTTGCTTATTTAACGATTTAATATAATACGTTAAGAATAATATAAAATTTTTAAATGGAGGATGTTGCAAGGGGGTATTCATGTAATGAAAGTAAAGGCAGGTGAACAAGCAGAAATTGCTGACTTTGGTGCTTTTTCACTTGGGGAATTTTCCTTTCTCTTTTGTGGAGAGGGAGAGAGAGAAAGAAGGCCTACAGCCACAATGAATTAATGTTTCCCTGCGAACCAGAGAAGCCTCCCATGAAACCCACTTTATTATTAATTTTTTTTCAATATATTTATTAAATTATTTTGCTACTAATTGCTTGTGGTTCCAATATGACTCGTACAATCCCCTAGCTTTGCTGCATCACATCTTCCTTTCAGTAGATCTGTTCAAGAAGTGAACTAGAAACGGACAACCCATTACCTGTCATTCAAAATCAAAGCCATAAAACAATGCTCGCCGATTCATTTCTTTGTCCTTCTTTACAGACGTACAGAAAAGGGTCAATTCTCTTTGCCCCTCATATTAGTAGATTATTCAAGAAAGAGGTCATGGCTGCCATAAGATCAGCATGGAGTTGGATTCTCTTCGTAATGTTAATTTTTGCATTTTTCTTTTTTCTTTTTTGGAAAATAGCCAATAGCATGAGGATAATATAAACAGATTGAATTTTTTTTTTTGGGTTTCCGAGAAATGAACAAAAAAAATGTAAAATTTGAATAAATATGATACATAAAATTAATAATTAATATTAAAATGATACATTTTAAAAAAATACTAGTACATTATTATTATTATTATCAAAAACATATTGAATTATTTTAATTATTGTTATATGATTATAAAAATAAATGGAATAAATATAAATTTCATAAAATTAAACATAAAAAACAAAGAAAAGATATTAAAATTATGTATTGAATTTAATATATATATATATATATATATATATATATATATATATATATATCTTTAAACATGGCAATACGATGAGACTCATTAGTGGGTTTTTTTTCTTTGGTTCTTTTTTCCTTATAATTTGCATAAAAGAAAGGGTAGTGATAGTGAGGCCAGTACTAGTAGCCAAATAACTCTTTGAAGAGCAAGAAAATAGTTGCATGATTAGGATGGTTGGATAACACGAGCATCATTTTCAGTGAAAAGACCTTAGAGTTTCTTGGTAGGCCAATAAGCTATAACAAGATTTTTATGGGAGAGAATTTGCTAAGTTTCTTCCAATGCAAACCGACACTTTGTTTTGTAAATTTATTTTAAATCAAATTACATAGAATTTCAATCATTAGAGCCAAGCAATGCAAATTCTTCAAATACTAATATATTTTTTACAACTTATTTTATGTATTTTCGCTAGAGATTTCTTTTTTTTAATTGTTACCAAAAAATAAATTAATTTTTATTAATCATATCAAGTCCATTTGTACCATATTATCCGTAGAAAGTATTCCGTCTAAAGTTCAAAAATATTATTTGATTTACATAAGAGTGAGTTAAAAATAATTAAAGAGTATAATGTAAATAGAAGTTAATAAGTTAATGTCATTTATAAGTTTTTATGATATAAATAAAAGTAAATGGAGTTTAAAAGTTTACATTCATTTATTTTCAAATATTTATTTTTTTTAATTTTTAAATCGAGAGTTAAAGAGTGGAATGAAAAATTTTAAATAGTTTATATCTATTAATTTCTTTTTTAAAAAAAATCTCAAAAAAAATAAAATTAATTGACCTCATTTATATTTCATGACGCACATTTTTATTAAAATTAATTGACCTCATTTATATCTCATTTCACATATTTTTATTATTTTCCTTTTTTAAAAAAAAAACTTGTATGCAATATTTAACAAAAGAAGAGAGGAATCTTCTTGAGCATGATTCCTAACTGTAAAAACTGAAGCATATTCATCCAAAAGAAAAAGTAAAAACTGAAGCATCAAATAGTGGGCATGAGTAACAAAAGTTAGGGACTGTCCAACCACCATATGCCCACTTAAAGCATGGTATTCCAATTAGGTTAGCTTTGATGAAGCTTTTTGCTTTGGCAGAAAAAGGATTCTTAACTAAAATCTTCGCATTTTATATAATAACACTACCCACCTTAATTACAAATTAGGGGGCTGCATTTTAATGCCTCACTTATATTGTTAAAATGGATGGCAGCATTTTAATTAATCATAACCATGTTCTTTTTTATCCCCAAAAAAAAAAAAAAAACCTTATGTGCTTTAATTCACCTAATTAATTGCTTAAACTAAGACTGATTAGATGGACATTGAGTGCCAAGTTTTTGTTCTTATTTGAAAACTTAAACTGAATCTTTTTTTAAAAAACCAAATTGGCATGACTCAAATTTGAAGAAGATTCAAAATAGTTTAAAATTTTCACTGTGAAAGATGAATTCAATTTGATTCAATTTATTAATCTGCTTACATTAATTTAATTATAACTTAAAGAAATGACTCAAATTGGACTCAATTTAAATTATTAAAAATTTAAAAATTAAAATAATCGAAGCTAAATTTGACTTCGACTCTACTAAATATAAAAATTTTTATTTATTTTTTAAAAAGAGTTATTAGATTTTTCAAACCTTGATGCACGAGCATTCAACAAATGAGGTATTAACCAAATAGTTCTCCTCAATATCTTTTGTTGGAAGCAATGTTGAGGTTATATGTTTGTTCTTTCGTCTTTTCTTGATTGTTCTCTTGACGATCTTTGTTCTTCAAAGGCGTGAAGGACGGAAGAAAGTGCAGGGAACCCTAAAACAGTGGGCCCGCAGTTCTATTCTGTTTCCACTTAATATGACCACTTTGGCCACCCACTAGTCACCGGAGATTTCGCATTTGTTTATGCTAATAAGGTCATTTACAGCATGCATATATATGATATTTATGCGTCAGCCATTGATTATAATTTGAGCAGGATAATCACGCACTAAGATTGTGTTGTGTGTGACCCCGCAAGGACGCATACTTGGAGCTTGACCTTATTAATAGCTGCATTTTTTATTTTTATTTTCTTTCTCAGAGAATATAGCTCGTAGCTGTAATTGAAATAAATAAATAAATAAAGCTAAGACTAACAATAGACGACTAAAGATTTATTTATTATGAAGAAAGTTATTTTAAAAAACATAATTTCTTAAGAAATTTACAAATAAAGTGAAAAGTTAAAAGTAATTTTTATTTTTTTTCTTTTATTCAACGTTTTCAATATATAAAAAGTAACTTAGTGGTTAATAAATATATTTTCTTTAGAAAATGAGAGACATCCTAGATTATTTTTATATTTATTTTTTAAAATAGATTTATTTAGTGAAATAAAATAATTTATATTAATAAATTAAAAATAAAATAATATTTTATAATATACTTTTTCAAAAAGTAAATCAAACATGATATTAATGTATCCCTCAAAAAAAACATTATATTATTTAATTTCTCATGAAAATATCTTTTAGAAAATATTATTTTACAAAAAATTATTTCTTTGACAATGAGCGTCTTCATATTAAACATATTCACCATATGTTCGACATTAGGATATCGATAAATTACTTCTTAGTTATTAATCGTATGTATGAATTTTACAATTGGGGTGAGGTCAACCAAATCATACATAATATGCAACATTATATTTGAACATGTTAATTTTATTTTCATTCACATTTCGGGTATTGATAGTCTTTGATCTTAAAAATGGATTTGTCTATTTTTCAAAAAAGAAAAGATAAGTTAGAGTGGGTTTGAGTATCCAAAATAAGTTTGATACTTAAGTTGGTGAGAAAAATTTTATGAAATAAGAGCTGCAAGAGTTGAGAATAAGAGAATAAAAAATAATGCTTAAATTGGACCTATGGTCTTCAGATATCCTCTTTTGTCTATGAAATAATAATCATTAGCTCATTATCTTAATTGCTACAGAGATTTGAGAATTTAATTGTCTCATAATTATATTATCCTAAAAATATGGTAATTGAATGTGTCTATGATTTTTCGAACGTTGTTGAGCATAAATTTAGAAATATCTATTACTTTGATTCTATTATCGATGGATTGACTGCATGATGTGTCATGGAGGAAATTATATGTTCGAAAGGCGTTGAAATATTTTAAAACTGTCATGTATAAACGAAAATGACACAAAATGATTTAAATATTTGCATATAGAAATGATAATGAAAAGTAAAGAATCATAATATTAAAAAATGAAAATAATTTGCAAAAATTAAAATAAATATTTAATACTCTAATCTTGTTATCGAGGATCTTCGAATTAGAGCAATTTTGAGTGTGATTAATTTTGAGTTTGTCTTTTTTAAATGTTGGCTCAAATCATTTCAAATTATTAAGAGATTGAGTCAAGTTATAGAGTCAATACATATAAAATAAATTAAATTATTTTCAAGACATTTTAAAATTTTGAATTTGATCAAATTATATCGCTCATAACTAATAAAACATAAAAGAATAGATGAAGCAACTTATCTATCAACCATTTTAAAGAAGCAATAATCCTACATTGATACAAAATTAAACTTTAAAATTACAATAAAAAATATTTTATGATATGAATGGTTTAGTTTGAAAATTTCCGCTTTCATACAATTTGAATGTTTAGTTTGAAAATTTACTTTTAAACCAACAACTTTCAATTTTAATATTTCTTGTGAGATATGTATATTTTGTTTGATATTTTTATATTATTTATTCTAAAATCTTAGAATGTATTTTATACATTTTACAAATTTTAATTGATTTTATATCTCATTACTAGTATTTAAGATATAAATTAATGGATATAATTTTATTAATTAATCGTAATAATTTAAATTTATTATTTAATCTAATCATAAGTAAATTTATTTTTTAATAACAAAATTTAAATGATGTATATTTTTTTAATAATGATGTTTAATGATAAATTCATTTTTCCTAAAATTAAATTAAGTATAATTGTAATTTATTTGTTGTCTATTTTCCTTTGTAAAAATATTGTGCCTAAATTATTATAATAAAAATAATTTAAATTTTCAAATATTAAAGGACTTTTTTTAGAATTTGAATAGATAAATAATTAATATTTTGATAAAATTTTAAGATATATACAAAACTAATCATCAAAAGTAATTAATATCAGTAAATATAAGTGCTTAATTGAGAATTAATTAATTAATTAATATGAATCAATTAAATAATGGAAAATTAATTTAACACTAAAAAATTTGTAAAACATGTAAGTAATAAAATTTTAAAAAGAGCGTCACATATTATTTTGTGATTAAAATTTATAAATACTTCAACTTTATTATATATGAACATTTGATTTGAAAATTCAATTCAATTTGAGAATCTTCACATCATATTACCACCCTGAAGAAATTTAATGAATTTAAACTACATAATAATCAAAAGGGTAACTCATTTTCTTAATTTCATTCCATCTATCAATTTTATAAATATTTAATTAATACGTGAAAAACTCAAAAAAATTCACTAGTTATAATATGAAAAAAATCAATACTTAATTAATCACTATGTGAAATTTTTTTGGAAATAATTACCACATAAAATCAGTTTCCATTGTAATAAACGTTTTATCCATCACCATATATATGTGTGTATTTTCAATGATTATGTCTTAATAGATGGTTATTATTTTTATAATTGAATAATAAATGCTTATAGTTTTCAATATAAACATTAATTGCAAGTTATAATAATCAAAATAGTTAGATTTTTAATCTAAAAGTTGAAAGTGCAGTAATCATGGATGTGTAAAAATTACAATAACTATTGAGACACACACACGCACATATATAATACACACACACAAAATGTCCTGAAATTGAACCATCATCATTTTGTCCATAAAAGATTGTTATGATCATTTTATCCATAAAAAAGAATAACTTCATTTGGTTAAAGAGTCATCCCATAGCTTCTCCATGGATTTAATCATATATGATAATTGAGGCGCATCTTAAAGTTGGTAACATAACTAACTGCTTTCTCCATAATCCAATTAAAAGCTAGTAGTTAAGAACCTTTAGTAAACTTTATGGCTTTTTAAATATTAGGTAGTGTAGGGCTATTGTTAGGGTCTTACGAACCTAACATTAGTAAATTGTAATAACAGCATAGCTGCCTGAAACGGAAATCTAAAGTAGTTAAGAGATTGATCAACTAAATTTCATGACTACGACGTTTGCATTTATACATGTTGCTTGCATTCATAAGGTGATGCTAGATTTTTTTTTTTTCTTTCTATTATATTGGTTAATGGCATAACAATCAATTATTTGTTTTGCGGTGCATTTTATAGTTGATTTTTTATTGTGCTCTTAAATGGGATCTCGAAAGCAATATTAATAAAGATGTATACAATAGTGATGGCATGTCCTTCAGATAATCTCGTTAGAAAACTCTAAGGACTTGAAATCATAGAAAGAGTAAGGTGAAGTGTCATGCTAGTTGCTGGCAAGAATACTCCAATACTCAAATAAATTTTAGTACCATAGTTGGAGGCTTACTATAAGGAATCTTAAACTTCAAGTAATATCAATATAAGAATAGAGATTAAAAGATAAAGAAGAACAACCTCTATTCTAATTTTATGTGTGCTTTCACCTTTTGGTCCTTGAATTTTGTTGCATCTAATTGCACCTTTTGATTCTGTGTGATTGGATCATGGTTCTAACTCAGCTTTCAAAGGCTACAGTAGTTAGAAAAGGCTACTGCAAGGTGGTAGAACCATGATTGGTTAGGAGGTCGTGTTAACAATATAAAAGTCTTATCATATCACTATGGTAGTTAGTAGATAGTAAACTTCTTAGATAAGGAACTAGCCTTGTCAAGTGCAAGTGAAGCGAGGAAGTCACCTCACTTAGTCAAGGTCATTCAAATATAAGTTGCTTCACACTCTTTTATAGCCACCTAAGTCTCATTTCCAACTGGTCACTTGTCAATATTCCCCTACCTTGCTAGGTATGGATCCATAATAGGATCTTGTCTAGCATTTTAAAGGGTTCCCTATGATACATGTCATCTCCTGATTGAATGTTATATCTATATTAGATTCTTATCAACTCTAATTCCTTCGAGTTTTACCATACGGGATAGGATTTTATGAGTTATTGTCAAATTATCTTTTAGAGTAAGTAATGTTTTTTACTTAAAAAAATGTTTAACGTTAAATCTTTAGATTTCAAAATTTTCATTTGAAACCAAATTTGTAGCCATCATAAATGGACCATGCATATGGAAAGCGAAAGTCACCCTTATAAATGGTTGGCCTCATGGAAAGTGAAAGTCACCCTTATAAATGGTTGCCCTTCATTAGTCACTAGATTTAACTATAAACCCTTTTAGTGACTTAGCTACCTTAATTTGCGTTCAAAATGACACACACTTAATAATTCCACCTTTAGAATCATTATTTAGAGAATATCAAAGTATCCTTAAGTTTATTTTCTACATTTGCTTTTTCTTCTATCTTTAAATTCTTTATAAATTTCTTTATGCATCTAAGAGTTGTTACATGTTTAACTTAGATACAACCTTCAAACTCTTATTATCTCTCTTCTCTTCTTCTTCAAATTAGGAGTTACTATGGATAAAAAGATAATGATTCTTATAGCAATGAGTTACCTCTAGAATTTGATGGCATCAAGCCTAGTTTATCCAAAATCAAGTGTAGGACCATCAATGAGTAAATAGTCCATTTCTTTTACATAGACCATAATTAGAAACAAAGATTTGGGCTAGTTAGGATTTCTAAAAATAATGAGAGAATGTCTCTAAAAAATAAGAAGAAAGTTAAGGAGGAGGGTCTAATTAAGAGTCAAGTCAATGAAAGGTATTATGTCATCTTTATTTCCTAATTAGAGTTTGGTTTAACCATTGCTCCTTTTTAATTTTCCATTGACATCTTCAACTATTTCCATGTCAACCCTATGATGCTTCTTTCCAACTTGATTCTAAGTTCACATAATTTTGAGCTTTTGTGCTCTTATTGCTTGATAAACTCTTTGGGAAACCTTTTTAAGTATTTATTTAATCTTAATAGTGTGGGAAATGGTTGTGGTTTGTAAACTCCTTAATAATATGTCAAAGAATATTATTAGGGGGCAAAAGTTATGGGTTGTCTTTACCCTCCAAAAAAAGGATGGGACTTCAAATTTCAACACTAGTTAGCAAATACCTTTAGAGAGAAAGAAGCATGTCATATTGAGCACATTTAAAAGGTAAGATACAATGATGATAATTGTCATGAAGAAGCTACATTAAATAGGAAACGAGACTAGTAGTCCCCCCATTAGTCATAGAATCAATTTAAAAGTTGCACCAAATTCATAAATGGAATAAGATACATATGAATTTAGCCTAGTTAGATTTCAACATTTGAAAGGTAGAGATGGAGCTAGTATGTTTCTTACTTCCTTGAAATAGCTCACTAGTAAGAGATCTATCTTTGATAAGGTGGAGAAAGAATGCCAAGATTAGAGGCCTAATGTGGAAAGGCAAAGTAAGATGGGACCAAACCACCTACCTTCCACTATCTCCATTATTGTTGAAGAAAGGATAGTGATGAACAACCATTAAGGCCTTCGCTAGGAAAAATAAAAGAAAGCAACCATTGATGGTGGTTTTCAAAGGTGAACCTAGTGAAGAAATAAAAGAGGAAAGTGAGAGCTAAACTTAATAGGACATATTCAAGGCCTTATTTCTATTGAAAGTGTCCAACATATTATCCAAGGAATTATGGCACAAACTCTTTTTCCTTTAATACTATAATATTAGTAGAGAATAATATCAATACTCTCCAATTCCTTAATAGCCTAAGGTGAGGATAGAATAGGGTGTTAACTTGTTGATGTTAGATATCATGAAATATAACATTCAAGTAAATCTTTTTATAGTCCATCTCTCTTGTTTGATTCTATTGTGACTAGTATTATTTCAACATTTTATCTTATTATTCTCTCTTATAAAGTTCCATTACTCACTCATAAATAAGCATGACAAATTAGTTACTATAAATCAAAAGTAAAAGAATGAACTCAAGAAGAAAGAGATTGAAGTATGTAGGCTAAATAAGGATTTAACTGATGAGCCCTCCTCTTATAATAAGGATAAATAAAAATTATAAAGCATTATAGGAGTTTAAAAGTGAGTTTAGTAATGTCAAACTCTTTGATAAGGTCAAGAAAGAAAAAAGTGTTTCTTAATTTTACCTTAAAAAGAATTATAAGCTTATTGAGTAACTCAAAATATCTAAGCTTATTGAGTAACTCAAAATATTAAGGGATGTCTAATAGAGAAATAATGCTTTATTAGGAATATGAACTGGAGGTAATTAATAAGGAGAAATAAGAGGCTTTATTCTTTAAAGCCAAAGCATTCTAAAAGAGGGTAAAGGCAAATTATATAAAAGAATTAAATGTTACTAAGAGAGGGGAAGCTTTGAAGCAATTAGAGAAGATAAAAGAGGAGAAGGTTCAGGCCTTGAGATAGTTATCCATTGGTAAACAAACTGTTCGAGTTAAGAATATTTTCAAGTTTTGTAACTTTGTGCAATTTCATAAGCTAATTATTAAGACAGTTGGCAGCTACTTTTTTTAAGGTGGAATATGTATAATGATGAAGTCATAATATACATCCTAACCTAGATAATTTATTACCTCATTAAGTTAAAGTGCCTTAGCTTAGGACACCTAAACTTACCTTTTCAACTATTGCTCTATTCAATGTCTTAAGGCTTATTGAGATTGTTCTCTCTACTTTTTCTTAAATCTTTTATCTTTGTAACGTTTGAAATTTTATAATGAGAGTAGTTAGAATTGCGATATATAAAAATTTTATGAAATTCTTAGCCATTTTGGCTATCAATGAAATGAGTGTTTTTCTTGATTCTCTTATTTACCTTTTTTTTTTCACTTTATTATGTTAATAAAAAAAGCATTCTTAAATGAATGAACTATATTATATTTAATATCACTAAGTAATCATTGTAACTTAGCCAATTTATTCTCTTTAAAGCAAGTTCAATTGTGTTCAAAAGGCATACTCGATTTGTTGATTGAAAATTTTAAGCGCCTTTTAAAAGGTCTTTATTGATTGAGTTATGTCAATCATTATATTCTTTCCCCTTATGGTTTTTTTACCTCAATGGCACCTTTTATTGATGAATCATCACTTTGAAATTTGTCTTGGTGCCTTTTTATGATTAGGTTCCTTTGTGCTTATCTTATTCACATAAGTTTTTGGTGTGCCTCGTTAAGATTCATTATTGAGGACTTAGTGTCTCATCCTAAAGGAATCAATACCTTATCTAAGACGACTTGGTGGTTAAATTTATAACTTGAATAAGAAGATAAAAACTTGATATTAATTTCATTAATAGAATATAACTTTCAATTACACTTTCAAAGAATGTACATTTTCAAATGTTCAACATTCTGAATATAAGGAATATCTTTGCCTTTTAAATCTATAAGCCCATGGGTTGTTAGACCTATTATTTGACAAAACTTTTAATAGCCCTTCCCAAGTTAGAGCTAACTTGCCCTGACCCTGTCTCTTATTAGTGGCATCTAGCCTTCTTACCACCAGTCATGTTATTTGAACTTGTTGAGTATAACTCATTTATTAAAGTATTGAGTAGCTTATCGCTGGTAAGCATTGACTTATATGGCAGTTTGATCTTTAAGCTTGTCTAACAAATAGGATTCACTCTAAGGCATTCTTTATTTAACTGTTCATCATAACATTACTCCTTAAGAGTTAGCAATCCTATTTTTATTAGGACCATTACATTAAAGTTATAAGTTAAATTAAAAGGTATCTCCTTAGTTGAGATATGAGACATGATTCTGGATACACATGTAGTTGCTCTACTGCAAGGACATATTTGACATTGCTAAATCACTAGTATGTTCAAAACCTCCTACTAAAATGGATTACATATACTTTTATGGTCAGCCATTAGTAATCCTACCTTAGTATCTCAGTTGTTGATGCCTTTTCCCTCAATATGCATATCATAAATTCCTTGGTGTATACCACTTATCCCTTAGTACATTTCTCTCAATAATTAATTAATATCTTCCTTATAGGCATATGAGAAATGAAAAAGAAAACCTTCTTTTGTAAGGCTCATCTCTCACTATTATAAAGTAAAAGCTACGAATATCACTTTCCTAGTTTACTTATGTTCTACTAGCACCACATTATGCTTCAAATATCACTTTCCTAGATCCATCCAACAAGGCTTCTAGTTCATATCTACATTATATTTATTTTGCTAATCGATAAAGCCTCTACTACTTCAATAAAAATTTTACTAGACAAATCAATTGGGATAACAATTGCTAATTTGCTTAAGGAATTCGCCTTGAAATTTTAACCTGTAGGGATCTGAATGAGAGTAATCTTTACTTTTTCTTTCTCTATCTCAACGATGTACTTTTTCACTTTATTATTATATTCTACTATTAATGGCTCCTTAGCAAACTATATTAGTTAACCACTAATTAGGAGTCAATGTGCAACTTGACTAAGATTACTCTAAAGCCACTTGTGAGCTATAATTTATGTATAAGGGCTTCATATCTTGCCATATTATTAGTTATAAAAAACTTAAAGTGTAATGCATATTCAAATATGTGTTTATTAAGCCTTTCATGCATAATTTTAGCTCCATCATGGTTTACTCTAAAGGCTCTATCTATAAATAAATTCCACTCATAAAAGGGGTTAAAATTAATAGAAATTGAGAGTTTTATTTTGACCTTATTAATTAAGAGAACAAAGCTACACGTGGAGATGAAATCTATTTAAGTCTTGATGGTTGGTTGTATTCTAACTCATATTCACTCACCTTTACTACCTAAATAGTTATCCTATTAGAGGTTTTAAGTTAGTGCAAAATCTTCTTTAATGGATGGTCTATCAATATTATACACTTGTTGGCTTCTAAATAATGTCTAAATTTCTTTATTGTCACTACTAATGAGTAGGCTAACTTTTTCAAAAGTTTGTTTCTTATTTTAGCATCTTATAATACCTTCCTCTAAAAGTACATAAGTTTTTTTAGATCTTTTCCTTTTCTTTGATCAATATTGGACTCAATGCATGATTAATATTGGACTTGGTGCATGTTTTGAACAAGATAGGTATAAGTAAATCTCCTTATTTAGTACTAGTGTGCTCAAAATTATATAAGAAGGAAGGTATTTCTTTAACTCGTCAAAGGCTTTCTAAAAATCCTTTATTTGTTCAAAGTTCTTATTCTTTTTTAGAACTTTAAAGAAAGGTAAGTATTTTTATATAGACATTGACATAAACATGTTTAATGCTATTACCATTCTTATTAGTTTCTATACCTCTTTAAGACAGGTAGGAGAACTTATCTACAAAATATCTTACACATATCTAAGTTGGGTTTTATCCCTCTAGTACCCACCATATATTCTAGAAATTTCTCTTTTAATGGATAAGGTACACTTGGCCAATTTTAATCTAAACTTACTCAAAACTTTATACACCTTCTCAAGTTCTATTAAATGTTGCTCAAAAGTTTTACTTTTCATGATCATATCATCTACATAAGCTTTAATATTATGCCAAATCTGCTTTTTGAAAACTTATTGCCTAGCCACTAGTAAGTAGCTCTTGCATTTTTCAACCTAAAGCATGATTATGTAGCAATAAATGTCCTACTTTATTATGAATGAAGTCTTCTTCTTATCCTTTTAGTTTATTCTTTTTTGCTAGTATCCTTATATGGTGTTTAATAAGCTAAGATGCTTGTGTTCTACCATGGATGCTTCCAATTTTTTAATCA
The DNA here is from genome assembly GCA_949677035.1 of Omphalea diandra. Taxonomy (NCBI): domain Eukaryota; kingdom Viridiplantae; phylum Streptophyta; class Magnoliopsida; order Malpighiales; family Euphorbiaceae; genus Omphalea; species Omphalea diandra. Next base: position 20,969 of record CATIWR010047172.1, on the reverse strand, counting down.
TAGGGACTGAGAAGGAGTCCTTTAGATAAGTGTTGTTCAAGTTAATGAAGTCTACTCTCATTGTCCATTTTCTATTCACTTTCTTTATAAGCATCATATTAGATAGTCATTTAAGGTATTAAACATCTTTAATCACTTAAGTTTTTAACAATTTTGTTACCTCATCAGTAATAGTATATCACCTCTCTAGGCCAAACCCTCTCATTTTTTGTTTTACTTGCTTAAGACTTGGATCAATAATGTGGCTATGAGTCATCATAAAGGGCTCAATGCCTATTGTGTCTAAGATTTTCCATGCAAAATTACTTTTATGCGCTTATAGGAACCCTTTAATTTATTTCTTTTAAGCCTCAATCAAATTAGTACTCTTTTGGAGGAACTTTTCTTACTCCTCTAAGCTTAAAAGAAAGTGTTCTACTTGTTTTACTGGCTTGGTTCTTTACTTTGCTATAATGTCCTTTACGTATATTATGTTTGCAGTAAATGCCTCAAACCCAGATTAATCATCCTCCCTTATTTTTTGTATAAATAGCTTATAACACTCCCTAGAGACTATCTACCCTACTCTACTAGTTTCAACTCCACTCTATATGGGAAATTTCATCTTTAAAATATGAAGTAGACTATAACACATAGGTTATAAGGGTCTCCCTAGGATCGTAGTATAAGGAAGAGATATATCAATAACAAATAAATGGCCCCCATAAGGTCTTATTAAATGACTAGCAATTTGATTATAATAAGAATTGACAACCTATTGCTCTTTGTCCTTCTCACTAAAAACCTTAAGGGCATTGGGTCATTTTCTTCTAATTTCATCCTTTTAAAAATGCTAACGACCCTCAAAGGCATAAGATCACTTTCTTCTAATTTCATCCTCTTAAAAACATTAATAGGCAGTATGTTGGTTATACTCATACCGCCCACCAATATCTTTTCAACTATATAATTCATAATGATGCCCCTTTTACTAAAGCATCCTTTTTGCCACCTAATACAACTCTAGGATGAATGAGAAAAAACATCCTAGGTACCTAATACAATTCATCCTAGCTAAATCACCTATTTTTACCACCTAATACAATTCATCCTAGCTAAATCATCTAGGATGAATGAGAAAAAACAATCCATTTGATCTTTTATCACATTTGCTCTTTCTTTTATTGTTACTTTTCCCACCTAATGAGTTAGATAACATTAATATATAACTCTACTAAAGATAACATTAATAATGCTCATCATCATTCTTTGGCAATTTCTTTATAATCTCCTTATTCTGATGATATGCTCTATCCACCTAATGAGTTAGATATCTTTATTTTTGCCCCTTTTGAACAGATTGCTTGAAAAACTAGCTTAGGTGCCTCATTGATCAATCTCTCTATCTTATATATGCATTAAACTATAACACTCACTATTTGTTCTCCTAGTAATGTAATAAAAACAATAATAATTTGAATGATCTACATTTATTAGATTAATCTCCCTTGGCTATCTTACATAATCCTTATCGTAGATCACAGTAAACACCTTAATATAAGTTGCACTAAGAGGAGCAAACTCATCTATTATATATAGGTTTCTTTTTATGTCTTTCCTCAAAATACTTACTTTGATTTCTTTTTCTTTATTTTTTTCTAACCAGCTAAGGTTGACTTTCTTTCATTCCTTATTACCTTCTTTTGTTAACAAACTAGCTCTTTAATCACTCATCATCTTACCTGATATACTTCTCAGTTCTCGCCATTGGGCCTTTCATCATTATAGGTGGACTTTTGATAAGCAAGTTAAAGAAACTTACTTGAACCATTCATTTAATCATTGTCCTATGAGTCTAATCTATACTAAATTTATGATATATAATCGTTCTCTATAAAAGAGAGCTATATAATCTCACATGTACTACTTGTCCCCTTATACTATAGTTTCTAAATGGGATTTTTCTTTTTAAGTTCTAGTATAGTTTTTATAAACATATTAATAAACCTAGTAGCCATATCTAGGAATGAAGTCATGCGAGTAAGGTGATGTTATTATACTATACCTCAGCTATGAAAATTTATTTTAATAATAGGGAATAGATGAGATCTAATACATTAAAATTGTGGTCTTTCCTCCTTCTCCTCTTATGTGTTTGAGTCATCTTGATGCTTATCGCTAGTGCTGAGGTATTCCTTATCTATTATTGTCCATGTTTGTTGATCTAAAAGGGATGTGTATGACTAATTGTTAGAGATTTCCACGGGCTCATAGTTAAAGTACTATTTGTTAAAGGTTGAGTATGGTGCTTAAGAGAACTTGAAGATTATGGTGTTAGTATTTGTTAGATGGTTATAGGTGGAGGTTCCCTGTAATAGGGTTTAGAATTTTAGGATTAATATTTGTGTTTTGGGGTTAATGTACTTACATCATGAGCTATAGGTACAACTAGTCATGTATGGGTCATTAGTTGATTATAACATCGTCATGACTATCAAAGGTATACATATAAGGGAAAACTATCAAATGGTGCCAATTTCATAAAAGTGAACCATGGTGATAGTTTCCCTTTAAATAATCTTATTGGAAACTCTATGGATCTTAAATCAAAGAAAGAGTAAGGTGGAATGTCAAGTTTATGATTGACAAGGCATTCCTACACTTAAGTCAGTTCTAATATCATAGTTGAATGCTCAGGTGAGGTATCTTAAGCTATAATTAATCTCAGTATGAAATGAAGATTAAAAGATGACGAAAAAGTTACCTTTATTATTCTTATTAGGTTTTTTTATATATTTGGATTTTAGGTTAAACTTGAGCTTTTTTTTCTTTAACTTTTATTGTGTCGCCTAATTAGATGTTCTGAGGCATTGTAATTTGATCATGGGATTCATTTTAATCCTCAATGAATAAGATCATAGTAGTTGGAAAAGTTATTATAATATGGTAAAAGCATGGTTAGCCAAACGATTGTATCAGTAGTACAAACCTTATCAAGATCAATTAACCTTGTCAAGCTCAAGTGAGGTGAACAAGTCACTTCGCTTCTTAAAAATGAGTTCCTTAGATCTCTCATATGGCCTCTCAATTCCTGTTGCCTCATTGACACTTGTTGAAGTACCCTTACCTGGTTGGATGTGAATTTATAATGGAATCCTATTTGGTTTGTTAAAGGATTCTTCATGACACATATCATCTTTTAATTAGATATTATATTTTAACTCGTATCAAGTTTTGAATTTTGCCTAATTGGATCTTTTAAGTCATTTTAATTTGATCATGGCCTTCATTTTAATCCTCGATGAATAAGGTCATAATAGTTGGAAAATCTATTATGATATGGTAAAAGCATGGTTAGCTAAGCAACTATATCAATAGTACAAACCTTATCAAGATCAATTAAACTTACCAAGCTCAAGTGAGGTAAGTCATCCTAAAAATAAGTTCCTTAGATCTCTTATATGACCTCTCAAGTCTTATTGCCTCCTGGACACTTGTTGAAGTACCTTTACCTTGTTGGATGTGGATTCCTAATGGAATCCTATTTGGTATTTTAAAGGATTCTTCATGACACATATCATCTTCTAATCAAATGTTATATTTTGACTCGTATCAAGTTTTTATTTTTTTTTAATTCTAGTTTGATAAGGTAATTATTAATATTATAAGATTGATGGATTTTATATATATATATATATATATATATCAATCATTATAATTAATTATACTATACTAAATATATTTACACTATGCAAGACAATACATTGGGAATGGGAGGAGAAGGTATTTTAAAGGCAAGGGAAGGGAGTTGAAGTGAGGAAAAGGGAAAATTTTTACCAGCTTGTGTTTGGTTACATAATAAATAATCATTAAAGGAAAGGGAGGAGAAATGTGTTAATTTTGTTTGGATTAGTGGGAGGGAAGAAATAATAAATATTAAAAGATAAAAAGACCAAATTGATAAATGACAAAATTTATGGAGAAAAGTACAAAATTATGCCTTGTGATTTTTCTTTTTGACAAATATAGTTCTGTGATTTGTTTATTAGTAAAACTCGATCCTATAGTATAATACCGTTTGCAAAGTGGTATCATATCTGTAACTTTATTACATTCATTTAACCTAATACTAAATTTTGTATATTCTTTCAACTAATTATGTATCTAAAATTTGGAAACAAAATTTCATTACTTTAAATACAAAATTCGTTCTTTTTTTTTATTTTCTGTATATATTTAAACAAATTTTGTAGTGATAGAAGTAAAATTTATTCAAATATATATATATAATAAAATAAATAAATAATTTTTGTATTTAAAGTGAAAAAATAATGTTTTCATATATAATTAGTTGAAATAATGTATAAAATCTAATATCATATCAAATGAATGGAATAGAGTTATGGATTTAATACCACTTTACAAATGATGTTGTACTATAGGTAGAGTTTTGCCAATAAATAAACCACAAGACCATATGTGCCAAAGGCGATAACCACATGATAGAATTTTGTGTTTTCTCCAAATTTATGTTTCAAGGTTAAAAATAGATAATGTATCATTCTTTCTCATGAGTTAAAATTTTTTACATTCCAAATTAGATTGTAACCAATTTCACCTTCTTTAAGGGGAATGATGGAGAATTATTTCCCTTCTATTTTTCTCCATTCCTAAAAGATTTAAATAGCCAAATATAACTGTAATTAGTTTCACTTTTATTCCTTTTCCTTCCCACTGAATTGCCCTTCAGCTATGCATAGTGTTAGAGTTGCAAATTGGAAAATTTTAGTAAGGCTATAATTTGAATATATTTAAAAATAATATGGTTTCTTGAGATTATTTAAGAGTTGTTATGCCACTCCATTGACTCACTCAACTCCAAATAACTATGTAACTGACTTCAAAATCAAATTATAATTGAATTAAATATAGACTCATAGAGAAATACGTGTTTTTAAAAGTTTTAGCCTGTTTTTCTTATTTTCTTTTTGAAAATAACTTTATATTTTTATTAATTTGATACCACAATAAGAATATTTTATTGACAATAATTTTTTTATTTAACTTTTCGAAAAAAATAGACACTCTAACTTTTTATTTATTTTATCTCTTGTTGTTAAGTTTTTTTTGTTTAAAATTGTTATTTTATTCTAATTTTTTTTAGAATTTTAGTCCTTTTAGGTGGCAATTTTGTAATTTGAGACTTTTATATAATCCTTTAATAAGGATAGTTTATGATTATCATTTCTCAAATATGATCTGATTTATTATATCACTTTAAGTCTACATAATGAAGTTCTCTACAGTTGCTAAAAATATAAAGTTATCGAAGAAAATTAATGATAAATTTATATTATTATAACTTTGAAGATGAGCTAAGATATTGTTGTTAGTTATATTTTGGATCAAATTTATATTAATAATCTAGATTATAAAAGATTTTTTAAAATAAATGTTGAATAATATTTATCAATGATAAACTCTAAAAAATTTTAAATATATATTATTAAAGAATTTACATAAATTTTATGAAGTAATTAATTTATCATAAACTGTCAATTATATATTTTTTATATAATAAAATCACAAAATTTATAAGTTTTATAATCAATATGACTAAACATAATAATATTTTATACAGAAGAATAGTGGAGAATGTGAGTATTCATTAAAAATAGTTGTTTATTGATAAGATTTTTTTTTAATTTGGTGTAATTTTTATTCTAATATATAGAAATAATGTTTCAAGTTTGTACTAAAAATTTAAACTTATATCATTGGTTACAAATCAATGTGTTATTACTAATTCGAAAAGGATGAAATTTTGTTGCATTTAAATGTAATATTATGATTATTATGTTAGTTAATAAATAATCAAGAAAGTTATCTACTGCATAGTAAGAATTATCTTTCTGATTTTAGCTTGAATTATTTGCAGGATTTTTTAATTAAATCACTAATTACAGGACAAAATCACAATCACACAGGCAAAAATTTTCCATATTTCATAGTCTAAGTCACACTCTACAGAGAATTATAGGAAAAAAAAAAATTTTTTAGAATGGAGATATTTTTGTTGTATAGAACTTTTTTTTTTTTTGGAAAGATTTTTGTTGTATGTGACTCACAAAGGAGAAAAGATATTTCTAATAGATTTTTATCAATGTTTTGTGATGCAGAGTCTACCAAAATTTCTAAAATCTTCTTAAAATTTTAGGACTTTTAAGTAATGCTTATATCATTTATTTTTTAAAAGTTATTATTTTAAAATTGTTAATGTGGTCTTTAACATTTCAAAGTTAACTAAAATTTTAATTTATTAATCTAAAAGTTACAAAGTATAAAAATAAATTTCCCAGTAGGGATAGATTCTAATAGGCAAGTACCTTTTGCTTTTGTTACTTTTCCAAACGCAAGAGGAAATAAAAAAAAAAAAATGAACACTTCAAAAATCACAATGAATACTTCATTTACTTTGTGAAAAATATCTCATCCATGAAAAATATTTTTTTATTTTAAAAATAATTAAAAATTATCTTTTAGCATCTAAAGTGCATTAGAAATTATTTTATTTTAGTTTATAAACTACAAAAAAAAATCTTCTTATAAAAACCTTCATATAATTATTACTAATAAAAATATAAAAAATAGTAATATTAGTTTAAAAATGCCATATCAAAATTTTTTATTAATTATTTTAATTTTCCATGTTACATAGCATTATTCTTCCAAAACATTTTTGCTTCGATATTTGTGATCAGATATTATTGCCCATTTCTCCAAAATACGATGCTGGAAATCTAGGTAAAGAGACGAGTGGGACGGAAAACATTAACAGTAACAGAGACGTTGAAGAGTTGGAGGACAAAGTCACCATCAACAAATAAAACCAAAGCTGTCAATCCACGGTGGTGATCATGAAAGGCACACGAGGAACAAGACCGTTGGATTAGCCGGTGCGCTACTGATCGTTGCTCGTGGGGGTCCACGAGGAAAATGCGTCGGTGCATGTGGTCTGCATGATTGCCCCTGTATTAGTCAAGATTAGGAAACACTACTATTTCATCCCTAAGTTATTACATAATTCACTAATGCTTCCCTTCTATTTATAAAACACAATTAAAAAATGATTTCTAACACTTTTTTTGGTAGGGGTGAGCATGATCCTCAATACACTGCACCAGGCCAATTAACTATACCAAAAAATATTTAAAATTAATAAGAATACAAAATGTTCAAACCATATTGATCCAAACTATTACACACATATATATGTACTCTTTATTTTTTATAAATTTAAATTTTAAAAAAAAGATTTGAAATATTTGAATACTAGAATGGAATCAAATCAATTTATTAATCTCGAATATCTAAATTTGACTGAATTGAAAATCAATGCAATTCGGGACGAATATTATCTCATCCCAATCTAGGATTAGTTTGTTTCATATGTTAAATATCTAACTTTCAATTCGAATTCGGATAATTTCAAATAATCGGTCTAGGACCGAACCTGGTCTAGGATCGAACCTGATCAGTCCTAGTGTTTGGTGTAAAAGAAACTAATAATTTTTATGAAATTCATTTATAATCCATATTTTGTGTATTTAGTATAAATAAAAATTTATTTAAAATTTTATTCTATTAAAATTTTAAAATGTATTATAACTAAATAAATTTTTATCAAATTTGATAAAATTTATAAATGATTCTAAAGTTGTAAAGTTTTTACTATTACAATAAAAATATCCTTAGTTAAAATATTTTTTTCAGTTTATTTTCTCTTTTTTTCATTTATCTTTTCACTTTTTTTCTCTCTCCTTTTTCTTTCTCCTCTTTGTACTCACTTTCTCTATTTTTTATATTTATTAAAATTTAAAAAAACAATACAAAGACATATTTATAAAATAAAATATTTAATTATATTTTATACTTAAATTAAATATAAAATTTGTTTTATCTAAAATAATTTTTATTTTTATTTTATAATATATTAAATATTAAAAAATAAATTTTAAATAAAATTAAAACAAATACTATATAAATTTCAATTCTATTAATAAATCAGTCTATCTATAATGCAAACAATGATTAGTAAATTGCTAGTTTAGTGGTCAAAAGAAAATTTTATATGTAAAATTTCCAAATTATCCTTAAATTGTTTATTGTCCTTTCTGTCTTCCATATAATTTCCATTCCATCCTTAATAATAGAAAGAATTCCACCCTCTGCACTCAAGAAAATCAATAGTTATATATATTATTTTTCAACCGCTTTGTTCTATGGAGAAATTATAATTTAATTTAAGAAAAAATAAAAAACAATAGCTCTTCTCTCTTTTTTTTTAAATACATATTGTATTCCATTGAAAAAAATAATAAGTATCATTAAGAACTCAAAGTTGGTTTTTATTTTGAGATAGAGAGGATATGATTTTCTTGATAAAAGGATTATTTCATCAAACAAAGTACAAGTTAGGGATCATTTAATTGAGCTTTTAAAAAAGCAGTGATATATTGATGAACTATGATATACTTTAAGGACTAAACTACTAGTAGTAAAAAATAATTATAGAACTATTGAGCGCTGTTAATAGCCGTAACGAAGCAACGCCTTTAGTTTGCTCAAAGATTCTCCTTCCGTTAACGTCGGTGATAACAGGTGGTGAGCAATTCTCGTTTAATTATCGTATTGTGAATTATTCTGTCCCGATGCACGTAGCAGCTGTACTATTATTTAGAAGTGAAGAGAGAAGAGGATCTTTGTTGGATTGTTGCTTTACGAAAGTAAAGCAACCACTGGCAGATTTTTGCCACATGGCATTATTGTGCACCGTTGACTTATAACACTTCCTTTATTTTTATTTTTTAAATATTAAAAAAGAGAGATTTTATATTTATGAAATTTTAAATTTAACTTACCACTAGATAATATGTTACTTCCTTTTTATCTTTATCTTGTTTCCTCTTTGTTTGATGTTTTCTTTAAAAAATATATAGACCATGAGATCTCTCGCTAATTTTGTTTTGCTTTAATTAAATGGTCTTATATTGTGATAACTTATTCCTCTAAAGTATTAATTATTTGTAATTTATGTTTATTGTAATAAAAATTATGGACTTTTCATCAAATCTTTGCTAAAAAAAAGAAGTCTTTCATTATCTAGTTGATTTTTTTAATTGACATATTAGTATTTTGATAAAATAAGATTATTTAAGAGTGAATGTTAGAATTTGAATCTCATAAATATAATTTCTTTCCTCTACTATTAAAAACAAAAGTTGTATATATATTTATACAATACACAAACTAATAATTTCAACTCTTTAAATATCTATGATTTATCAAAAAAAATTAAATATTCAAAGTCAAAGTTTTATAAGATTTTATATTTTTATGATTAAGGCATTATACCATAAGCAATGATATATTATATGAGTCTAATAATTTTGATGACTTAAAAATCTAAAAATTTACAAACGTACGTTATACTAACAAGAAAAGGAAAAAGTATTAAAAGGAAACATATTGATCAAAACTTAAGAACTCTGCACTGCATCAACAAAAAGATAAATGCTAATATTAATCTAATCACGTATACTAATTATTAAGTTATGACTAATATAACTACCTTAAAAGTAAAAATGAAGCATAAAATATGGGGACTAATGGTGTATTCAACATAATCATGCTTATCCCATATGGCTCATTGCAGAAAAGCAAAAGGCATAATGATTCATTAACACATGCATCTCTTAATTAATTAAGTTGCTAAACTTAATTAACAACTGCTTACCCACGCAATGCAAAAGAGAGGAATTGTGATATTATTCATTAGGAGCCTGCACGCATTGCCAATTCTTTAGGTTACAAGACTTGGGTCATATTGTTTTGGGGCACTTTTTGGGTGCATCATTCTCTAGGGGACACTTACTTCACACTTTCGGGTAGGGGTGAGTGGAGAATGGAAATTTCTGAATTGGACTGATTTGGTATCAAAATCAAAATATTTGATTTTTTTAAAAAAATTCTCTGAATCAAATTGGATTTGGAATAAGTAAACGAGATAATTTAGGAGATTTTGTGATATTCGAATCAATAATTGGACTGAATTTCCCGTACTGAAACTTAACTTTAGAATCGTATCCGAACTGTAATATATATATATTATTTAATTATTAATTAAACTAGTTAATTCTCTCAATTAATATATATTGCTAATAATTAGACTATTTATTAATTCTTAATTAGTAATAACCATTAAAAGTTTAATTTAATATTTAGTATGTAAGTTAGTATTTGTAAGTTATTAAATTATCACTTATTTATTTTTAGTCTTAAATGATTAAAAGTGAAAAATGTAAAATCTATTTTATAAAAATGTAAAGTTTAATTTTTAATAAATTAAAATAATCGAATACCCGAGTTGGTATCGAATCAAACCAAACCATTTCGAAATAACTGAAAAACTAAATTGAATTGTTCTGAATTTATAAGGAATCGAATAGAAAATTTGAAATGATATCAATTTTTCCTTTTTAAAATTATTGAAATTTTGATTTGATCCCGAAGATTTTCCAACTCGCTCATCTCTACTTTTGGGACCTAGTTGTTTCCCCTTTATCGTTCTTTGGATTAATTGATTCTGTGGTTATGAGCTTGATTTATGGTGAATAAAGATAACCCAGTCCTGGTCGTCTATTTCTGAATTTAGTCTCTTTATGTGGTGTTTCCAGGAAACATAGTAATAGTAAGGTTGGATTTTCTACTCTAAAACAAAAGTTGGATTTTCTTCCCTGTGTACAAATCAACATTTTTAACATCATATGGTAAGTTTGTTTGATTAATTCAATCAGTGCGGTTAATAAGATTTTTTTGAAAATGCTTTAAATATATATAATTTTTTAATTTTTTAAAAAATAGAAAATTAATATGATATAATAAAATAATAAAAAATATCTTTAATATTTAAATTTTAAGTAAAATAAAATAATTATTAAAAATTTTTAATTTTTCATAAAACAATATAATTTTAACTTGAATTAATTTCATATAAATTTTTATTGACTTTTCAAATTTGGACTTTTTCAATTTAGATTAATTTTTAAATCAATTAAATTTTCATTTTCAATTGAATTAAATTATTAATTAATTTTTAATTTTGTTAATTTTATTATTCAGTCTTATTCTAGAAAGACTGATATAACTAAATAATTAAAAAAAAAAAAAAAGGTGAAATGGATTTCCCCAACTTTTTCTACTTTTTCCTAGTTTTGGTGGGTTTGGTAACTGAAGGGCCTGAAAAACCGTTACAGGGGGCGCTGTGGCCGCCACCAACCCCAAAAAAGAAATTATATCGTGATTGCTGAGGCAACTATGTCATCATGGATGACTCTGGTGAGAGAATTTACCTCTCAGAGGGAAGAAGCAAGTAAACTGTTTCACCCATCCTTAAAAAAAGTTTAAGAATTAAATCATGACTTAATATTTGTGTCGTTAAATATATTTGGTAGTCTAAATATTAGTAATGATCTGAATATCATTATCTTCGCATAAATTATAGTGAAGAAACCAAAAATCTTATGTAGGATAACAATACTCTTATGAAAGTAAACAATACTTTCATGAAGTGTATTACAAAATTTCTAATACAAAATAAAAAATTAAAATCCAAAAAAAGCACAAATCAAATAAATCTCACACATATATTTTATTGAACTAAAAAAATTAAAATAACAAATATATCCTATCTAAAAGAACTATTAGGTTAGCAAATGATAAACTATTAGAGTTGTAATTGGGTTGAGTTGAATATTATAACGTTCAAATTCGATTTATTTATTTTACTTTAAATCAAGCTTCAATCAAGTTTAAATTTGTTGGTTAAACTTAATTTATAATTTTTCAATCGAGCTCAAGTCTATTTAAGAGTTTAACTAACTAATAAAAATTACAAAATTTTTGCACTAATTTTATTTTTTAGTTATATTTCTATCTAATAATCTACATAATCTTAATTTTATAAGTTTAAATTTTTATTTCCTACTTAGTATGTACTTGTTATGCAATTATTTTTATAAATATCAAATAAAATATTATCTTGAATAATATTTTTATAAAAATAAATACATTAAAAATTTATGTTGAATTATTCACAAGTTTTCAAATCAATTGTGGAGGTGTTTAAGATTGTTTATAAAAATATATTGAGCTTAAATTTTATATTAGAGTTTAATTTATTTAGTTGATGAGCAAGTCTGAATGAGTATTTTAATAAGTCGAACTCACAATAATTACAAGTAGCTTAAATTACTTTACAACCTTATCAAATGAAGAGATTTAAAAATAAGTAGCAGAAAAAAATTCTAATATATTTCATATGTATTAAGATTTTCTCTCCCTAGAAAATCCTATCGCTTATAAATGAAAAGAAGATTTCCGTTGATATTTGTCATTTCAAAATATTTTAGGACACTTAAAAAAATCAATTTAGTAATTATGAATGTTTTAATATGAAGGGATAGATTTAGGTTCTATCAGAATAAGAGTGTAAAAAGTTTATCAATTATTTTTAGAAGATACCTAACCTTTAATTTCTCTCTCTCACTCTTGCCTCTCTCCTTAACCTTTAATTTCTCTCTCTCACACTTGCCTCTCTCAAAAGAAAAGGTTAAGGTTTTAGGACTGTTGCTGGCAAAATCTTAATGGTAACATCCCTTTTCTTTTTTTTTTCTTTCTAGTTTTATTTTTAGTATAATTTTTGTAGTTTAATTGTGGGTCTTAATTTTTGATGGTTCCTTTGTGATTTTAAATTAGATGGTTTAGGTGGGTTTAATTATTCAAATCTAAATTTCAGATCCAGTAATTTTCATTTTTCACTATTCTTGAATTGGTTGGAGCTTAAGAAAAATTTTAAGAAATGGAGAGCACCGACAGTGTGAAGCTTTAAGGAAGCCCAAAATGGACAAAGGTTGTGCGTAATATAGATTATTTAAAGCAATGAATACAAATTTCCTTTTTAAAAAAAACAAAATGAATATAAAAAAGAAAATCATTGTATACAAAACAATAAAGCGCAAATATTCTAATTTTAATGGGGTGTATATCATATTGTATTAAAAAAAAATTTAATACTATACCTAATACATGTATTATATATTAATTTCTTAAAACGATATCTAATATGCGTATCATATACTAATTTCTTAAAAAATGAACTTATTGGTGGCCGCATAATGGCATGTCGTTGTCAACACATTGGCGTCCGAACTTTACAGTTACTCAAGACATGAAAAAGGTTTATGTACCCTTAACTTATTCCTGATTTATGTCAATGTTTAAGGCACTCAGCAAACCATAGAACTACCTCCACATATCATTATGTTTTTGGGTATGTTCCACACTAGAATAACAAATTAAAAAAAAAAAATCATCTAATTGATAATCCCTCCAGCACCCTATCATCACACAGATTATAAAATTAAGCGAGAAAATACTATAAATATAATTAGATTTAACTTTGGTTCGATTTGATTTTGATTTTTTCTGAAAGTGATAATTAACTATTCTTTATGAACATTTATGAATCCATTTTAACCTTCATGAACTTAGCAACCAATATTTTTCACTGTTGTTTGGCTTGTATAAGAAATTATATATAAAAAATTGGTAACTTATTGTGAAGATTAAAAATGGCACATTGAAAAAGTATATAATAGTTTGGGTTTAAGTACTTAATTGATTAATTTTAATTTTTTTACAATGATTGACCCCAATTTATTTTAACCCGTTAATGCATGTTCAAATGTGTTATATTGAATAATTATGTAATATTATATGAATAACTAATTCACACATTATTAGAAGTTAAATAATATATCTATAAAATGAGTGTAAAATGTAAATTTTAGAAATAATCTTTTACCTCGAATGGTCACAAACTTTAGTATTATTGAAATTCTTTTCTAGGAATATGTTTAAAAATTCTCAATCTTTTGTTAATTTTTAAATGATATATAAATATAAGATTAACTAAAGATATGTGATAGAACTTTAATTACATCAGGAATAATTTGTTTCCTCCTCTTTTAATAGTTAAAAAAAAGGGCAATTTATTGCCTTTCATTAATTTATTTTGCATTTATCTTTTACATTATATGATGGTGGAATATAATATTAATATTTCAACTTATTTCTTATAAAAAAAATATAAAGTAATTTTGAGAGATCAAATGAATTAAAAGATAATTTGTGGTGGCAAAGCTTTATCTTCTCCTCTCTCCCTCGGCCATTAGTACAATAACATGTCTTGTGATGCGAAAGTTTATTTTAGTGATGTAAATCAAGATAAGAGTCTTCCACCACATCTTCAATGTCCAAAATGAATCTTTACATATAAAATGGGTACTTTCTTTTGCGCATCACAGGATCAAGAGATCTGGTCCAAGTCTAACCCCAGGATTTTCAATGAAGGCCCACACAGCAAAATATTTTTTTGGTCGATACAGATCACAGGATAAAGAAATCCGGTCCAATTGAGTTCCAATGGAGGCCCGCCCACACAGCATAAAATTATCAGTTCAGGCCCAGGTATATATCCTTCTATGCTTTTGTATTACATTCAACTCAAAAAAATTTTTTTTTTTTTTTGAGTATTGAGAATGGGATTATATTGTGAGATTCAAATCCTACGGTCTATTTTAGATATACTCACTTTATTACTTAACTAAGTCACCAATTAACCTAAAAATATCTTCTAAAAGGATAGGTCAGAATTTGGTTTCTCATTTTGTGCCCGCAACATCACATAGTAAAGAATCTATTGTGTCAATCTCTCTCATGTCCATTGTCGCATTATTGCATGTCACTATAGTTTCATTTATGAAATTTGAGTTTTCTTTTTTTTTTTTTTAAATATATTCTAAGATTTTTCAATATTTGGTAATTACAAAATTGATAAATAAAGCAAACAACATTTAGGAAATCAAATTATATTGAAGTACTATAAATCCGCTAAAAAAAAATTAGTCATAAATGTTCTCTGTGAAGAACTGTTTAGGCCCACATTTTTTGGACCATAGTTATCAGCCTGTGAAATAAAAGGAGCCAAGTATCCATTTCTAGCAAATTATATCATAGGGTTGTTATATCACATACTCATGTTCATATAAGAATATAGATAAAGGGTTCATAACACGTACAACAATTAAAATAAAAAAAAAAAAAAGAATAACTTTCTTCTTTCTTTCTTATAAACAAATTTCTTCTTTTTTTTAAAAAAAAAAAATCTCTTTCCCTTTGTCATTTTTTTTGGTATACTCTTTTTTAGTTTTTTTTAACTTGTTTTATCTTTTTTCTTTTTCTAATAAATGAGATTTTTATTCTACAAAAATTAATTTAATATATATAATTTACTTAATCTAATGAATATTTATTTTATGTTATATAGAAGATCAGAATATAAAATAAAAATTATAAAAATAGTATAATAATTAAAAATATAGTTGTATTAAAATATTCAACTGAAAATAACAAGAATACAATGATTTATGATTAATTATAATATTTTTATATTTAGTACATAAATGAACCTCCAGTTTACAAAAAATAAACCTACAGTGTATACCAAAATAAACCTATTGTTATAATTAATCATAAATTGTTATATTCTTTTATTTTTAATTGGAGATTTTAATACAATTCTATTTTATATTTAGTATATAAATGAGCTTATAGTTTACAAAAAATAAACTTTCGATTTATAAAAAATAAATCTATAATTAATATTAAAATAAATCTACAGTTTGCAAAAAAAAGAATATAGAGGTTACAAAATATGAACCTACAGTTTACAAAAAATGAATCTATAATTTACTAATAATAAATCTACATTTTATACCAAATATATTTACAATTTATATAAAATGAATCTACAATTTTCAAAAAATGAATCTACATTTTACTGATAATGAATTTACAGTTTATACTAAATAAACCTACAATTTAAAACAAATTAATTTATATATTTAAACTAATCAACTTGCACCATGTAATAAATGAACCATAAAAAATATAAAATACATGTAATAATATTAAACATAAAATTAATATAATATAATTTAATATTATATTAATATAATTTAATATGTTCATATAAATTAATACAATATAATATTTAATACAATTGATTAATATTATAATATAAATTATATATAATATTTATATATAATTATATATAATAATATAAAATTATATAATTATATATTGTATTAATATAATTATATAATATATACAATTACAATATATGAAAGCATGCACAAATCTTATTTATAAGAAACAAATACAAAAGAAAAAAGTTGTGCTTAAGAAAGAAAAAAGAAAACTGCTCATTTTTTCTTTTTAGCTGTTGCATATATCATGAACTCCTAATTCATATTATTATACGGACATGAGTTTATGATATAATTTGTCATGTCATAGACTCCAGACCATGTAGTATTGTGGTTTCAAGATTCAAAATGCGACTTTTTTTTGGTGTTTTGTTATTATTATTTATTTGTCACACGTGCGACATATGTTCATTATTTCGTAAGTAAATATTCATTAACCGTCAACACAATATTCATTAAATTTAGTCTTTTATATTCATCATTTTATTAAACAATATTTTGTTGATGTTCATTTAATTTTTAATCTAATATCGTACTTATAACCATATCTTATTAATATTCATGTTCGTCAGTTGTGGTCTTTAATAATTAAATAATTAAATATTCATAACTTATTTAAATAACATAAAAATGCATGTTCATTATTTACTATATACATATTCATTATTTGTACACTATGTTCATCAATTGTGGTTTTTATATTAATCATGTTATCATATTTTATTAATATTCATGTTCATTAGTTAGTGATTAAATATTTATCATCTGCTTCAACAATGTTTATTATTTTGTGTTCTATAGGACTAGGTATATCAAAATGTTTCATATTCATTAATTAATATCGAAATGTTTATTATTTTATATGCATAATACTCATCTAATATTCATTATTTTTTCATATAATATTGTACATGAGTAAATTTGTTCATTAGAAACATATAACTTTCTTTCATAAAACTTGATGTTTATTGTTTAATGCTTAGATGTTCATTATTTATAAGCGCAATATTCATCATATTTAATTTTCATGTTCATTATTTTTCTCTAATATTCATATGAATTAATTTGTTCATTAAAAACATATAATTTTCTTTCCTTAAGTTTTTTGTTCATTGATGAATGTTTGAATGTTCATTATCTACTTGCACAATATTTATTTTCTATAGTTTCATATTTATTAATTATTCTATAAATGTCATTAGTTGTAATATTTATGTTCATCATATTTAATTCATTAAAGTAATCAAAGTAATATATTTAAAATTAAATCAAATAGAATTTATAAAATTTCAATTTGATTATATTTAATTATAATTATATAAAATTTAAATTAATTTAATATATAATTTATTTATTTTTAAAAAATTAACTTATTTAATTTATATAAAAAAATAAAAAAATTTAAAATTAAAATTAAATCAAATTAAATACTAATGAAAAATATAAATTAAACTAACTGAATATCATCAATTTTATATATTTACAGTAATAAAATGAAAATATTAACAAATATTTTTTTTTTTACAAAAAAAGTGTAAACTATAAAAGTTGAAAAAGAGAGAGCAAAGAAGTTACCTGCTATAAGGGAGCCCATATATATGGATGATTTTAGATTTTATTTATTACTAAGTTTATTGCAATTTAAGAGCAGTAATAGTGTTTTGATTATTTTGCTCCTTAATAATAATAAGTGTAAAGTATATCTTTTTCCTAAAAATAATAATTTAACAAATTTATACTTATACGATTTTGAATAGTATCATATTGGAACTTTAAGCTTCTATTTTAATTTCTCGACAACATTTTCAAGCTGGACCTTTAGGTTTTCATATTATTTTTTTAGAAATTATAGTTGAATAATTTTAATATTTTAATTATGGATGAACAGAATGCATTATGACTTTAAGATATATACTCTGTGCAATATAACAATTATTCTAAATATTCACAATTATCAAATGATAAATTGATGATTACTTTTTAAATATTTAATCTCACAACGGACTTGAAACACTTTATGAGAATAGTTTAAATTAAAAAAATCATGTCAATACTTGCCGATTAAATTACTTGTATGATTATTATCAACATCATTATTGAGCGAACAGTGTACAACAGATTAGCACAGTTGAAAAATAGAAAAAAAAAGGAGCAATTCAAGCATAAATTGGAAAAGTTTGGCAAACTTGTATTCAATAAACATTGAATTTGACGTAAATTAAAAATAATTCGATCTGACCCATTTGATTTCATCTATTTAAATTTATCAATCCAAAACAATTCAAACCTAACCTGTTTTATCTTATCTATTTTGACTTATCTATGCATAAAATATCATTGTCCAATCCTTCTAGATAATAGTTGCTAACGTCTTATATTAAACTATTTTTTAGGGAACACCTTAGATTGCAACATCAATAGAAGTTGAGTTAACAATTTAGAAAATTTTATGGACCTATCAATTGAAAACAAGCTGCTGAAATGTGGCAAAACTTTCCAAAGACTTGTCGTCTAATGTCATTGTGGACAAGAAGCTCAAGGTAGAACTATATATTGGGGAGAATGGTGAGTTAAGCATAGGCTTATTAATTATGGCTTTGTTTCCTTGGGGAAACTTCCTAAAGCGTATTAGAAACTACTTTCAGTCTTATTTGTAAGTATCAGTGAAAGCCACATTTTCTTCTTCCCTTCAATTTCCTCTCATATTCCACAGCAAAGTTGCCATTGGAAATTTCACATGATTCCGTAATTTCTGTTTCTTTCTCTATTGTCATTTGTATTCTTTGGAGAATTTACTAAACATTACACTATTTCCAAAAAAATAAAACAATTATCACTTGTTTGGTTATACTAAAAAATTAAAAATAAATTTAATAAAATTTTTTTTATCACTCTACTAAATCTTACCCAGTTCGAATTCATATTAATCTTATATCCATAGATATGAGAATATAAGATGGAACGTCAAAAAAAAAAAAATTTCATTTCTAAGATAAATATTTTAAAATTTAAACATTTTTATTTAATTTAATTCAGCATATAAAGAAATAGAATTTAAATAATAGGAATTAAATCAGTTTAGAGAATCAAATTTTAAGAATAGTAAAACATTCTAATAATTTTAAATATTATTTTAAAATTTTGAAGTAAATTAATATATTTAAACATAAAATGAAATAAAAATTTAAAAAATACTGCTTTCAAAATACTAAATTCAAAATTCTTTTTTAAAAAACCTTTTCTGATCAGAAAATTTTTAAAATGCTTCAAAATATTAAAAACCTGGGAAGTGCAGATTTGTGGATTAACGTCATTTGTCAGTGGCGGAACACGCAGTGAAACGACTGTAGGGCGGCCGAAGACGGCGTGGGCCGGCTATTCTTTGCGTTCCTTTAACCGCGTAAAAAAAAAAAAAACGGCCGATTTTGGGAATCTGAGATACGTATTCAACTTCCCTCTACTAGGGCAATACTTTTTCTTCTTGACGAAATTGCCGTACTTTTCGACAATTATTACGATTATACGTCCAAAAGCTTTAGGTGAATGCGTAACCAGTAACAAAATTATCTAGTGCCTACCATTAAGCTAATAGGACTTAAATTTTAAAGTTCGGTTTGAAATATATCATATAAAACAATAAAAGATAAACATTTATTTTTATTAATAAAATTTATTTATTTAAAATAAATTGTAAAATTAATCAAATTATTAACAGAATTTTTTAATTTTTTCATCAAATTGTTTTTTAAATATACTTGTAATTAAAATAGAATTACATTCATTTGAATTCTTTTAAAACTTGCCTAATAGTCATTGCTTATTATAATTTTAATTAATAAGAAAATGTATATTAACTGCTATTTTATTCTAAAAATAAAGAAATATACTTTGCTCTGTAAATAATTTTTATCAGATTGAAAACTTTTAAATGTATGATAGTTTCAAGATTTAATTTGAGTTAATATGTTATCAATCAAGTATTCATCAATCTTTTTAGAATCAAATTAAATTAGTCATTCAGATTGAAAACTAAAAATTGATATAGTGATTCGTTTGGTTCGGTGTTAAAATCAATCACTTAAAAAATTGATCAAAACAAAAAAAATCAGCCAAAATTGAAAATCAAATTAAACCGGTTTAATATAAAATAATATCATTTTATGACAAAGTTTCAAAAAATTATACTATTTTACTCACAATTTAAATTTAAAAGATAGATTCATTATTTTATCATATTATATATTTTTTAAAATTTAAATGTTTTAAGTATTAGTTATATATTCTTTTTAAAAAATAAAAAATTATTCTATTAAATTAAACCGATCAAATTGATTGAATCAATTAAACTAAAAATTAATTAGCTGGCCAGTTTAATTTTCGAACCTATTTTAAAAATAAGAGTATTCATTCAATTATTAGACTATTAAATAGATAAACTACTTTTTGATATAACAAAAAAATATTAGTCTAAGGACAATATGTTGCTATGTTAATTAGGGACAAATTAACAAGCTTATTGAAGATAAGGACGATATTAAGAGCAAAAACTTTTGTCTTTCAATGGAATGGGTAGTGAAGGATTTTTGGCATTGTAAGAGAATAGAATCATTTGAGTTGGTGATGACAGGGGACAAAAAGCTGGCGATGCGTCTCTCCATCACTTTTAAATTTTCCTCCCTCTCTTTCCTTAGAAGGCATGTCTTGTCCCAAGCCACGCTCGGTTAATTATTATGGAGATGGTGTACGGTTTGGTTGGTCCGGGTGTCAGCTGGTCATGGTCCGCTTGGCCCGGACAGGAAAATAATTCTTCATAATGAGTAT
>CATIWR010047170.1:0-23740 GCA_949677035.1 Omphalea diandra | reverse complement strand
TGTTTGGTGGGGTATTTATAGCCAAACTTCATCAAAGAGACGTTGCAGATCATAGCTCATTAAATCTTTGAGACATGTTTGACAGATTCTGCATTTAATGCTTGTCAGGATGAAATCGCGGTCGCTACTGCCTTTCGCGGTTGCGAAATCCAAATTCTTCAAGAGAAACCCCATTTGTTTCTAACGGCTAGTCCACGTGGCATCTTCTTATTAGTTCACTCGGAAAATATAGCCATTGTCCTTCACCTACTTTGAGAAGTCGCGGTCGTGAGTATTTCTTACATAGGGCGCGACATAGGCCGCGAATTTAACTGCCAAATTGTAACTTTCTTACACGAAGATCGCGGTCGCTACCAGCAAGATGCCTTCGCAATTTTTGCCTTCCAACAGTCTCATGGGACACTTGTCAGGTTGTGGTTGTGGACTTGCTTCCCTCTTGAATTTCTTTGAAATTCGCGATCGCGACTTAGTCGAGACTTCTACCGCGAATTCATCTGTGTCAATCTGACCTTTCTCTTTTCAAGGATCGCGGCCGAGAATGACACTGCGATTTCGCCTATTTGATTTTCAGCATGTCTTAACATGAATTGCGGTCCCGAATCTTAGGTTGCGGTCGCGATTTATATGTTACTTTGGAATTCATCAACTTCTTCATTTCTTCTTGAGAGACTGATTCAATTCTGCAACAACAACACTTATTTGAAATATTAGTAACGATCAATCTACTTTGTCAAGATCAAAAGAGGTTTTAAACCTAGGATTGATTATCCTAGTTTAACATAATATATTAAAAAACTCAAAAATCTAATTTATGAAAAAGAAAAATAAAAAAGAAAGAAAGAAAGAAATAAAGAATAAAAAGTTGCCTAGAGTGTAGAGTGTGGAGAGCTACTTGCGCGTCGATTCAATGTATCAACTTTGAGGTGATAAAGTTTAAATTGATTATAAAGATTTAAATATATTAAATTCTTAATCTATCTGTTTAGTTTTGGATAACAAAACCTATTTTTCAGAAAATTTTCCAAGAAAATTAGAAAATAGAATTTATTATTTAATTATAATATTTTATAATTTAGACAACTGGGAAACTGATTTCTAAATTCTCCAAATTATAACATGTATTGGAAAACTAGAAAAAGATGTTTTCTAGATTTTTCAAACTTTTTTCTTTTTTTATTTTTTTTCTCTCTATCTCCTCTTTTTCATCTCTTATCTCTTCTCTCTCTCTCTCTCTCATCCTCACCTCCTTATATATATTTTTTATTTTTATTTTAAGTTATATTATTATATTATAATTATTATTTTCTATTATTTTATTATTTTTTTCCAAACTTAGGTAAAAATTTATTAAACTTTTATTTTATTTTAGTTTAGTAATTAATTTTCCTCATTTCCATCTAGCCACTACCCTCTGTCGCCACCTCATTCTCTTTTGTCAGCTATTACTATCATCTTAGACCTTCTGCCACCAATAAGGGTGTATTTCTATTTAATTTGTGATTTTTTATTTTTAAAATAAATTACAAAGTGAAAATAATACTTTTAAATATATACTATAAATATTTCTTTATTAGTAAATACATTATACATAAATAAATTTAAGTTGAAAACATAATAACAAATTGAATACATTAGAAAAATATACAAAAAATAATTTGAATAAAATTAAAAATGAAATATATACTTCATGTTTTTATAAATTTTTTAATATTATTTCATATAAACCCCACTTGAAATTGTTATCAATGATTTTTCATTCATAATAATTATACTTTCATATTACTTAATAATTATATTTATATTACATAAAACACGTGTGGCCATAAATGCAGAGGAGTTTATCTCTTCCGTAATTATTGTTTTGTTTCCTTTTTTAACTTAAAATATTACTACTTTGTTTTTTTTAAACAAAATTCCTTGTTTTACCTCAAATATAATATTTATACTTTTATACATCTCTTTTTTATTTTTAATTACATTGACATTATTATTATTATTATTATTATTATTATTATTATGTTTAGAAAAAATAGACTTATTCTTTTCACAAAAAAATTGGTGTAAACTGTAAGTTTATCAATTTTAATATTACAAAAGAAATTGAAAATATCAAAATATTTAACTATAAAAAAATGAAACTACAATTTATAAAAAATGAACTTACGGTTTATTGATAATGAATCTGTAGTTATACCAAATGAACCTACAATTTACGAAAAATAAATCTAAAGTTTATATCAAAATAAACCTGCAGTTTATATAAAATGAACTTACAGTTCATAAAAAATAAACTTACAGTTCACAAAAAAAAAAAAAAAGAACATACAGTTCACAACAAATGAACTTGTATATTTAAACTAATAAACCTGCACCATGTAACAAATGAAACACAAAAAAATGTAAAATTCATTTAATAATATTAAACATAAATTAATATAATGTAATATAATATAATATAATATTTAATATTATATTAAAATAAAATTATATTAATATAATATTTAATATAATTTAATATAATAATGTAATAATATAAATTAATTAATATAATAATATAATTTATATATAATAACATAAATTAAATAATTATAATAATGTAATAATATAAATTATTTAATATAATAATATAATTTATATTTAATAACATAAATTAAATAATTATGATAATATAATATAATTAAATAATATAAAATAATTATATATTATATGAATATAATTATATAATATATAAAATTATAATATATAAAAACACACAAAAATCTCATTTATAAAAAAGAAAAAAAATAAAAGAAATAAAGAAACAAAGGTAAAAAGTTGTCTGAAGTGTGGAGTGTGGAAGGTTGTTTGTGCACATCCTTTTTTCTTCTTGCATGTATCATAGATCCTTGGTCCATATTATTATATGGACAAGGGATCCATAATATAACAACTCAATTCATTGTGTATCAGTTTTGAGGCGATAAAGTGTAAATTAAATACTAAAAATTAACTATCTTAAATTTTTAATCTACCTGTTTAGTTTTGAAAAATAAATCTCATTTTCCAAAAAAATTTTCAAAAATACTAGAAAATAGCATTTATTGTTTAATTATAATATTTTCTAATTTATAAAACTAGAAAACTGATTTCTAAATTCTCCAAATTATAACATGTGTTGGAAAACTAAAAAAATATGTTTTTTGGATTTTTAAAACTTTTTTTCTTCTCTCTATCTCCTTTCTCTCTCTTATCCTTCTCTCTCTCTCTCTCATCCTCACCTTCCTATATTTTTTTATTTTTATTTTTAGTTATATTATTATAATTATTATTTTCTTTTATTTTTTTAATTTTTTTTACCAAACTTAGGTAAAATTTTATTTTATTTTAGTTTAGTAATTAATTTTCCTCATTTTCATCTAGCCATTACCTTCTATTGTCACCTTATTCATCTTTGTCAATTATCACTACCATCTTAGACCTTCTGCCACCAATAAGAATATATTTTTATTTTAATTTGTGACTTTATATTTTTAAAATAAATTACAAAGTGAAAATAATACATTATATTTGAATAAAATAATACTTTTTAAATATATACTATAAATATTTATGTATTAGTAAATAAATTATGTATAAATAAATTTAAGTTAAAAACACAATTAGCGAATTGAATACATTAGAAAAATATAAAAAAATAATTTGAAAAAAATTAATAATGAAAAAAATACTTCATGTTTTTGTAAAATTTTTAATATAATTTCATATAAGCACCATACTTGAAATTGTTATCAATAAATTTTCATTCGTAATAATTATACTTTCATATAACTTAATAATTATATTTATATTACATAAATTTTGTCAACCACTCAAAAACTAATTTTTAGTAATTATAATTTTTGAACTTTGTCTATATATAATGCATATAGTAGAGTATAATAAACATGTTGTAATTTCATTTTAAACAAATTGATTCATTAAAATTAATTAAATGTACATAATAATTTTGATAAAATAAATATATTTAATATTAAACACTACCATACAAATCACAATAATAAATATTATATTAAATAAAAAGTTATTATAATAAATTTAATTAGAAAAATAAATATTATGATACTATGAAGAATTGAAAAATAAAAAGTTGAACAAACAAATATGATTTTCTATTTTGGAAAATTGAAAATTAGAAATTAAAGAAAAGGAAAAGAAAAAATATTTTCCAAAACTAAACATGAAGTTTTCTTAAAAAATAGTCTAATTAAAGAAATAACTTAAAATAATTTCTGAACCTTAAAGATTTATGTTATTTTAAATGATAATTATAAATGAGAGTAATTATAGGAGTTACACTTCCTAACAATACGTATAAGTATTTCTAACAATAATATATAATCCATAAAACCTAATAATTAGGCTTCCTAACGTTAGAATCTCTTTATTGATTTTCTATTCTTTGTTTTTTTTTGGAGATAATTAAAGAAAATCGTCTAATTAAAGAAATAACTTAAAATAATTTCTAAACCATAAAGATTTATGTTATTTTAAATGATAATTATAAATGAGAGTAATTATAGGAGTTACGCTACCTAACAATACACATAGGTATTTCTAACAATAATATCTAAGCCATAAAACCTAACAATTAGGCTTCCTAATGTTAGAATATTTTTATTGATTTTCTATTCTCTTTTTTCTAGATAATTAAAGAAAATCGTCTAATTGAAGAAATAGCTTAAAATAATTTCTAAACCATAAAGATTTATGTTATTTTAAATGATAATTATAAATGAGAGTAATTATAGGAGTTTGGTTGCCTAACAATACATATAGGCATTTCTAACAATAATATCTAAGCCATAAAACCTAACAATTAGGCTTCATAACGTTAGAATATTTTTATTGATTTTCTATTTTTTATTTTTTTTTTTGATATGCAAGAGAATAATTCTCATTCATGAAATATCAAATACAAGAATACCAAAACATGTAAAAAATTAAAACATATAATTCACAACACATTATATTGACACTGAGTATGTTGAATCTAATCCAGAAAGTGAACATCTTCTTTTGTAGAAACACATCATATTGATAGAGTATTAAATTTTGTATAATGGTGGGAAACACACTCTACTTGTTGGCTATACGAAGCCACAACTTGACATTTTTGTCTTAAAACGAGTCTAGTTAAATTACTACAAAGAGCTTATCAATTTCTTCAATAATATTATAAATTAATCCCATAAAGGATAATAATAACCTCCAAACAAGAGGACTCAAAGTTTTATGAAAGAATAACTAAAAACTTTCATCAAAGTTACAAAAGAAACTAAAAAAAAAAAAACTAGAAAATTTGTAAAAATAAATACAGATTTGAATTTTTGAGATGAAAGTAGATAACAATACAGTAGCAAAAATAATGAAATTATGAGCTACCATCAGCGATTTAGGTGATGGTAGCCCTAAAGGATAAACAAAGAAAAAGAGTTTTGAGAGAAAAGTGAGAGAGAAAACACCTATGATTTTTTGAGTTCCCACTTTTTTTTTTTTTTTTCTATTCTTTGTTTTGATGAGATATATTTTTTTTTTTAGAGGAATGAAGAGTTTTCTTTTTAACTACATTACTTAACAAATTATTAACCACATTACTAAATAAAGAATTTTTTTTAAAAAATTATTAACTAAATTACTTAATGAAAAGATACTTAAAACTAAGGCCTTCTTAAAACAGGAGCCTTAGGCAGCGAGCAACATGAAACCATTTCCATAATTAACACAATGTAAACAATAAATCCGTCCACTCACCTTAAAGTGTGGCCCATAAATTCCTCGCAGAATTTCTCACTGGTTCACACAAGGCAGCTAATTAAGTCAATTGCCTCCTAGTGTCAATCACCTCGACTTTGTTAAATACCATCCTACAATCTGGGGAGATCATTTTCTTACTTATGCTTCTCTTGAATCAAAGGTTGATTATTAGCTATTGCATTCTCATGAACCAAAGGTTGGCTATTGCAATATTATTTTAAAAACCTTATTGCTATATTCATTCTCTTTCTTTTGCTATTGTAGACAACTGATGCTTCTACTCGACAACAACATGAACCATTGAAACAAGAAGTAAGAAGGATGCTAATGGAGAATACAAACAACCCTTCGAGGAAATTGCACTTGATTGATGCAATCCAATACTTTGGTGTTGCATACCATTTTAACAATGAGATTGAAGATGCATTGGAAAAAATCAGCTGTGACTCTAATGATTACGAGAACTATGATCTATATAATATTGCTTTTTCACTTTCGACTATTAAGGGAGCAAGGAATTAAGGCTTCATGTGGTAAGAATTAGTAAAAATATGGGTTGATTTTACACATATCGTCCATTTTTCACTTAATTTTATCGAAGTTATTTATTTATTTTTTATCTCAATAAAATCATTTAATTTTTAGAGTTATCCTATTAAAGTCATACCCTTACTATTGTCTTATTTATCATTATGAAAATTCACTTGTTCTTGACTCAAAAACATTTTAAAAATTCAAAGATAATGAAGGAAAGTTCCAGGAATCCTTGATTCAGGATGTGGTTGGTATTTTAAGTTTACATGAGGCAGCACATCTTGGCATATAAGGAGAAGATATCTTAGATGAAGCTAGAGTTTTTACAACCATAAACCTCCAGTTAGTATTACCTAAATTAGGTCCTTATCTTGGAGAACGGTAAGTCATGCCTTAAACTGGCCTATCCGAAAATGTCTACCGAGATTGGAGGCGAGGCACCATATCAATACCTAGGGGCGAGCAAGAGGGTGGTTCAATTAGTTCAGTTCGTTTTTTTACCAAATTTTAATAAACTGAATTTTTTTATACTTATAACTGAACATAATTGAAATTTTTGAAAAAATCGAATTAACCAAACCAATTAAACCGAAATTTATGTGTCTATAAATTGAACCGAATCGATCTTATAAAGTTCAGTTCGGTTTGTTTCAATTAAATTACATGTATTTTAAACTCGGTTCGATTCAAATTGGTTTGATTTATTTATTACTTCGGTTAGTTCAGTTTTTTTGATTTTCTATCTAAAAAATTGAACCGATAATCAAAAACTGAATTTTTTTAAAATTATAACTGAACAATCTGATTTTATTAAAAGATCAAACCAAACCAAACCGAACTAGCTCAGTTTGGTCGATTTTTTTTAGTTCAATCCAGTTTTTACTCACCCTATCAATACCTTCACAAGGGATGAATCACATAATGCAACTCTTTTAAACTTTGCAAAGTTAGATTTCAACATGTTATAGGAACTGCATTAAAAGGAACTAAGTGGTATTACATAGTCAGTTTACTTATCATTTGGAAATAACAAGCATTCCTTGCAATTACTTATCATTTGGAAAAAACAAGCATTCCTTACAAGTAATTTATATATATAATCATCAATGAGATTTGAATCATTGGTATCTGAGGTGGCAAACTAATTCGGTTATCGCCAATCTAGAAATTTTTTTGTCAATGAAAGAAAAATATGTGCACATATAAATACAAATATAAATACACACACACAAAATGGATAGACAATTATATACATGAAATTTTTTGGAATTAAGCTACCACTAACAAATTTTTCTTGAATATTAATCATATTACTTGTCATTAATTAAAGTTCTTAAGTATAAGTTATAATTTTCTTAACTAATAAATTTTAATTTAGTAACATTTGTATCATTTTCATGATCACAAGCTTGAACTCTAGTTTAACTATAGCTAACCAAAAAATATTAGAAATTTTACTTGTGGAGCTTCATCCCTACAAGGACACATATGGTGGAGAGTGTATTTCTCACCTTATCCTATGAGGGAAAAAGGCAAAACTTCTTGTCCTGTCATGGTGATTTCTCATCTATTTACAATCTGGATTGGACCCAAAATCACAAATTTACTAACATTTTGTTTTATAGGCCTCGATCCAATGTGTGACATGCAATCCCCTTGAACTGACTTGACTAGTGGAGGAGCTACAGTGAGAGCAGCAGCTAAATTTGTCCTCAAATTTGTCCCATTGTTCTTGTTTCTATAACTAAGTTTCCACCCTACAAGTCCTTGCAAGATGCCTTTCTCAAAATTTTAGAATTACATATTTTTTAGTGAAATATGCAAAAATTTTCAACATTACATATTTAGCCCCTCTAAAATTTTAAAATTTATGCAAAAACTTTCAACCTCAGGTGGTGGAAAATTTTGGGTGTCAGAATGAAGTTGCCTTATGCAAGAGATAGAGTGATGGAGTGCTTCTTTGTGATTATGGGAGGGTACTTTGAGCGCCCCCAATATTCTCTTATAAGGAAGATACTAACAAAAGTTGGAGCCATGGCATCTATTATGGATGATACTTACGATAACTATGCCACTTATGAAGAACTTGAGCTTCTTACATAAGCAAAACAAAGGTTAATACATCTTATTAGATTCCATAATGATTTAAGCATATGTATGCATTTTCTATGATTGCATCTAATACATATTATGATTCTATTTATGTTTCTGGACATTCAGGTGGGACATTAAGGCTATTGATATACTTTTAGAGTATCTGAAAATGATTTATCGCACTTTGATTGATGTCTATAATGAAATTGAAGAGAGTTTAGTAGAATAAGGAAGAGCATATTATGTACCCTACGCAAAAGAAACGGTGTATGTGTGTGTGTGTGTGTGTATATATATATCTCTCTCTCTCTTAATTCATACTTTAATCTAGGAAAATTAATCTAAAATTAAGTTCTTAATAAAAGCTTTACAATTGATCATGATATGGTCCCATTGGCTGCTATTCCCAACAACATTACCTCTCCTTTACAGCATCGTAAGGCTTTGACCTTTAAATCCTTGAAGCTGCTTTTTTGTCTAATGCCAAAAGTGCAACATAAGGGTCATCACTTAGCTTAAGCAGTAAGACACCTTCTCCTCCATAAATACCTCCCTTTGGCATCCATCAAATAGTGACATTGCTTAGATAAACTCTCACTTTGGTGTAAAAAAGTGCTCCCCTCAACCATCTGTTTCTCATGTGGAATCTTTTAATACTTTGCAGCTAAGCAACTCTCTAGGGTTTGAATTTAACTCCTGTGATGAAGTTGTCACTAAAGTTATCAAGGATATGGTCATTCATGACTCGTTTTACTGAAATGGATCTTCACAGTAGCCTATCCTCTCTTTTTCTTACTCGATTCTATGGTGCCAATTATTTCTTGGAATGCCCGTGGTATTAGGTGTAATAGGAAATCTAAACATATGCATAAATTTCTAGTTCAGTAAAGAGCAGAGATTCATATTTTGCTAGAAAATAAAAACTCTATTATTGACTTCCTAACCATTCATAGTCATTAAAGGATGGGAAATTTCAACTAGTTTTTCAGTCTTGCCTTGGATAATGCTTATGTGGCTTTTTGTTCTTTTAGGATAGCTCGATTTTCAGTTGTAGTCATAGTGACATTCATTGGTCTTGGATTACTATCGAGGGTTATTTTCTTCCTACAAATTTCTCTTATGTGATTGTTATTGTCTATGCTTATTGTCTTACGTTCGCCTAAGCTGCTCTATAGGGAAATCTTTGATAATGGGTTACTGCTCATTCTATTATGTTTTATTGGTGATTTTAACCAAATTTATAAGGCTAATGAGTGCTCTCCATCTATTGGCCTCTTCTCTAGTGCCCATTGTTTTATTGATTTCATCTCTACTTGCCATTTTATTGATCTTGATCTTCATAACACTTGGTTTTACTTGTCATAATAGCATTAGTATGAGTCGCATTAATCGTGCCCTTGTTTCTGCTTCTTGGGTTAATGCTCTTCCTGATTCCCATCTGCTATCTTTTCCCCAAGGAACCTACGACTATAATATTCCTTAGCTGTTAAATTTCAGAATTAATATCAATGTTATGTTGTTTCACACTTTAGATTCTTGATGGACACATCCTGGTTTTGGTACCATGGTGTATAAATTTTGGAGTTCTCTACCACATTTTCTATCCATTGGGGCTAAACTTTCTAAACTTTGCAATATGCTTGTTCATTAAAACTATGAAGTTTTTGGATGCCTTGACACTTTCCTTCTTACAGTTCATAATGATATTCCTATTCTTGAGGCTACGATGAAGGTTATGACCTTATGTGTTATGGAAGCTAACTTTTGGCAGAGTCTTCGTTTCCTTCTGTAACATTTTACATGACAACAAGAGAGTTTATGGAAGCAAAAATCTAAAGCTAATTGGTGTAGTCTGGGTGATCATGATGCAAGGTTTTTTCATCTTTAAGCTTTTAATAAGTGGTGGCGTAATACCATTCACCAAATTAACTGTGGTAATGCCACCTGCTTTGAACACTTGAAGATTTTAGTTGCCTTTTTGCATCATTTCTCAGCTCATTTCAATAGAGCCTTTTCGATCTCGACTACCATTTCAAAGAAGCCTCTTTCTTTAGATGAGATGCATTAGGCGATTTGGTCTTATGGTTCGGATAATGCACCTAAACCTGATGGGGTGAACTTTTATTTTTATAAGAAATTATGGGAGTTCATTCAAAATGATATAAAAATGATATTTTCCAGTTTGTTAATGATTTCCTCACTTTTGGTAGGCTTTCAAATGAGATTAAATGTTTTTTTCTTACTCTGGTCCCTAAAAAAGTTTCTTCCACTTCAATTGAGGATTATAAGCCCATTTTTTTGCTTCATGGCATCTATAAGATAATTGCTAAATTATTGCCTAACCATCTTAAGCTTGTCATTGATGATCTTATTAGTCCTAACCAATCTACTTTCATTATTAGGTGTCAGCTCAGTGGCAAATGAAGTTGCCGATTCTTGCAAAAAGGGTAAACTCCCTTATGCTCTTTTGAAGATAGATTTTGCAAAGGCTTTTGATTCAGTTAAATAGGACTATTTGTTTTTGGTGCTTTTAGAAATGGGTTTTGGCACTAAGTGGTGTAGATGGCTTTTGGAGTGCTTTAATAATTCCAAGGCAGCTATTCTTGTTAATGGTGTATCCTTAGGTGAGTTTCATTTCTTTAATGGTGTGAAACAAGGTTATCCCCTCTCTCCATTTCTATTTATCACTATTATGGAGCCCTTATCAGCTTTGTTAAACAATTTGCTCAATTCAAAGTTCATTTCGAAAATTCAATTACTACACAATCATCCTCTTATCACTCATCGGTTCCACTTTTATTAGTTATATTGACTGTATTGCTAGTATGATTTTTTGTAAGCTTATGCATCTGCCTTTTAATTGTCTCGATTTTACCATTTGGTGCCTCTTTATATTAGCTTTCCACCTAGACCCCAATTATTTCTAACGTTCAATCGAGTTGGCATTTTGAAAAGGGTGTGTTTTATCTCAAGCAAGCACGCAGACAGGCTTATGTTAAACAAGTCATGTATCTCCTCCATGACTCTTTATTACTTCCTTGTCTTTAAAATTCTTGTTATGGTGGCCAACATTATTAACAAACACATCCGAGCCTTTTTTTGGTCAGGCAGGGGTGAGGTCAAGAGACTCCATCATGCTAACTAGTTTATTCTTATCATGCTTAAGAGGTTAGGTGGTCTTGGGATTACAAATATTCTTCTTCATAATATAACTTTGCTTATAAAATGGCTTTGGAAGCTTAATCCCATTCAGCTCTGCCTTTGGAATCAGGTGGTGGCTCATAAATACAAAGCTCATTGTTTTGATTTTATTTCCACTTCAAATGTTGTTGTCTACTCTTCCATGTGGAAAGGTATTATATCTTCTTTAACAAGGCGTGATGACTACTCTAGTTTGCTTAGCAATGGGTTGATGTTTAGGCTTAGAGGCGATGCTTTTATACTTTTTTGGACTGATGTTTGGGCTGATGATACTTTTATAACTACTTTATATCCTAATCTTTTTGCTCGTTCAATTTAACATTGGTCTTTTTATCATTGAGATAGGTCATTAGAATGAAGTTGATTGGCATTAGGAATTACTTTAGGATGATTCTTTAACTGTTGTTGATCACAAATCTATTACCTCTCTTCTTTTCTTTATTACCTTGAAGCAACCTAAGGTTAATAAGTTTGATAAGGTCATTTTGAAATGGGATAATAGTAGTGTGTTTTCAGTTATCTCATGTTACGAGACCTTAATGGCTCATCACTTTGGGCATGGCTCCATAATTCCTTACGTTTAGAATAATAGTATTCTGGCCAAGGTCAAACTCTTTACCTAGTTTGCCATGTATGATCATCTTTGTGCTAACGACTTCCATTTTAATTTCAAATTATGTTCTGTCGCTGGTAATAGGTGTCATCTTTGTGGTACCTTTAGTGAAACTAGTTCACAAATTTTACTGTATTGCAATTTCTCATGGCATGTTTGGTTTTATTTCCTTCATTGGTGGGGTTGTTCCTTTTGCTATGCCTAACTCTTTAATTGATCTCTATTCTTAGTGGAAAGTGTTGGTTCGAGGTAAGCTTCAATGAAATTTTTGGTATGTCCTATTTAATGCTTTCCTTTGGTCCCTTTGGTTGTCTTATAATAATCTTGTTTTCAATAGTGTTAAGTGCGACTTCATGTCCTGTGTTCATCTTGTTTTTTTTTTTTTTAGACTTGGCTTTGATTCAAATATACTATCCCAACTTTCCTTTATGACACTAATGCCTTATTGCTCTTGTCTATGGGTATTCATTTTTGGAATAATAAGTTTAATCTTTTTAGTAGCTAATTTTGGCTTCTTTGTAGCTTTTTTTGTTTATTATTCCTTTTTTTTTGTTCGTGCTATGGCTTTAGGCATGTTCAAGTTTGTCTCTTAGTTCTAAGGAGGGGTTTTTTTTATCAACTTGTGCCTTTTACAAGTTGGGTTTTCCCTCACTTTGATTAATAAAAATTGCTTTATAAAAAAAAAAAAAAACTTGATAATCATATTTGGCATCTCCTTTAGAGGTTGCCTCATGTTATGATCATGACATTTCTTATATTTTGCTTAAGTTTGGTGATAAAAGTTTCACCAAACTTTAACTTCATAATGACTTGTATTGGCCCATAACACTAAGAAGGGGGTTGACTTAGTGAAAAAAAGAAAAAGAAAAAAGGGAAGATAAAGTGTTTGGAGATTGGAGGAGAAGTAAGAGAAATGAATACATAATATTTATAGTGGTTCGGGTGTTAATGAACTCTACGTCCACTGCCCAATTCTTCACAATTGTGTTTTAATAACTCAAAGTGGTGTTTCTAAGCTCACACCAAACTTGTACAATGTGTTTTAATGGCTCACACACAACCTTACAATTTGTATTTCAAGGCTCACACAAAAACCTCACTTAAGTGTTTTTTCACAAAGGCTCACAGTTTAACCTAACTCAAGAGTTATGATAACCAGGCTAACTCTAAAACGCAATTACAATGGTGTTTAATGCTTACACCTAACAATAATAACTCACATACAAAGAATAAGAAGTTGAGAAGTAAAATTGCAAGAGTTTGGCTTTAATCAATGATATTCTCTAGCATTCATGTCTGTTTAGTGGAGTATTTATAGGCAACAACCACTAAAGAGGCATTACTAATAAACTATGCCTAAATCTCTAAGGTAAGCTAGGTAGATTTTGCATTAAATGCCTATCAAACTGATTTCACAGTTGTGACTGACATTTTGTAGTTGCAAATTTCTAATTTGCACTAGAAAGACTGAAATTGTAGTAGAGAACCCCGTTTTGTGTCTAACAGTTAGTCCACATGGCATGCTGCTATTGGTGTTCCAAGAAAAATAGTCATTGCATTTATCTAACCAATCAAAAGTTGCGGTCGCGATTAAGATCCTTCTTGGATGTGACATAGACCGCAAATCCTTATGTTTGGTGAGCAAAAATATTTCCATGGGTTACAGTTTTGACAGGTTTTTCACCCTCGTGAATTTTGATATCCCAACAATCATCCTGGACATCTGGCATGTTATGGTTGTAAACTTGGTTCCCTCCATATAGCTACAAAAGTCACGATTGTGATAATGAACGTGAATGTCACCGTGAATCAGTCTATATGACCTTCATGTCTTCCTTAGCTGGACAACGGCTATGATTTACTTCACGAATTCATCTGGATCATGTTCATCCATCCTTGTTGTAAGGTCGTAGACGCGATTTAGAAGTTATTGATTGTGAATTTAGATGTCTTACTCAATGTTAGAGATTTAGACTTCCATCTAACTTTTAATGCAAACCTAACTTAAAAACTACAAAAACAACACTTAAATAAGATGTTAGTTCTTATAAATCTTCATTGTTAAGATGAAAAGAGGCATTTGACTTAGGTTTGATGAACTTAGTCCAACAACTTGCCTCTCCATGGTGATGTAAGTATCAAATTTTGGGTCTCAAGATACAAGCTCGATGATAAAAATCACTAAACTTATCCCTCAAGATACAAGGGGAAAAAGCTAAAGGAAGAGAAACAAAGTCATGGACGACCTTGGAAAAACCCAGAGTCAAGCTTAAAACCAAGCCAAAACCCAAAACTAAACACAAGATCAATCCTGCTTAGAGAAATGTATATCCCACTAAATAAGGATACACATCCTATTAAACTAGGATGCACAACCCATCCCAAAATCGAGATGTACAACCCATAAATAAGGTTGCACAACCCTCCTTAGAGAAGTGCAACCTT
Organism: Omphalea diandra; assembly: GCA_949677035.1. Taxonomy (NCBI): domain Eukaryota; kingdom Viridiplantae; phylum Streptophyta; class Magnoliopsida; order Malpighiales; family Euphorbiaceae; genus Omphalea; species Omphalea diandra. Next base: position 9,060 of record CATIWR010047170.1, on the reverse strand, counting down.
ACCTTAAACTCTAATCCTTTGAACTTTTTAGAACCGACCCCCTCTTAAACCCAAAGGGTGCATAACCCTAGTAGAGGGATGTACAACCCATTCTTGGTTGTATAGTCCATATATAAACCCTAATTCTCATATATTCACCTCCTTCTTTGTGATTAGATGTGTCCATGGTGTAACCAAGACTATTTATGGCACTGTGCACCCATTCCACACCTGTAAATACCCTCTCATTTGAAGAGGGAGGGGAGGCTTGGAAACCCTAAGATTACTATGCAAAAATTACTTTTCAAAGCACCCTCAATACAAAAACCCTAACCCATACCAACCATATCCAAGGTAGAACTAAGACTAAACTCTTCATCTTTGTGCATTCCTTAAGCATTTTAGCAAGAGAGTGTTGAACTTGTGAGCCTGTGAGGGCACAAAAATACATAAAAGGCATCAAAGAACCCCCTTCTCCCCTTCTTCTTCTTTGTTTTCTTCTTCTTCTTCTATTTCTTCTCTCTTTTTTTTTTTTTTTCTAAAACACAGGAAATAGGGGTTGTACAACCTTGCCTACAAGCTATACATACTAGTTTTCCTGGTAGTCATTTTTGCAAAATTGTTCTTTCTTTCACATCCGAATTTCACCTTTTCAAGTTCCTTTTCCTGGGCTTTTCTAATGTTCCAATGGCTAAATAGGGGGAGGATTAACATCTTAGGATCCCTATTCATATTAAAAATGGAATTTTGAGTGATTTTAAAATGGTTCTCCATATCTCTTTGTGCAATAATCTATGTTTCTTTGTGTCTGATTTAGTGTACTATTAAGTTTCTATTTGGATCTTTTCTTACAGTGACCAAATGATTGGTTAACCACTCTTAAGATCTTTAGAGTGTTCCTTTTTGTGGTTTTGCTTGTAGTGAAAGCACGTGAATAGTATCTTGGCCCTTACCTTTTTTCTTTGATTTGCATTCTAACCTTTTCCATGGTTAGTAATGGTCATGGATGCACAAGCTCTTTATGACCAATAGAAAGAAGGTTAATTAACCCTAGGATTTCTCTTTTATGGTTATTATTGCCTTAGGTCATGAGATGTCGTCCATAGTGCTTTGTCTTTCATGTTTAAGGTTTCAAGCATTTTATGTCTCATGATAATAATCTTATTATATTATGTTATATTCTAATTAGTGATGTTGGAGTGTGTTATCATGGACTTAGAATGTATCCTTGGATACCTTGACTTTGGGCGATTTGGTAAGATAATTACTATAGACTTTACTTGCCTATCTTTGTTTACTTTAAGTTTTCTTTATTTATTTCTCATATTAACTCATTACTAAGTTGTTTCTTCATTTGGGTGTTGGTGTGATTACTTGTAAATAGACCATGCATTTGGCCTTAACCACTTTCCCGTATGGATTATGTGATTATGTGTGTGAATAGACGATATGCATGTTAATCCCTATGCCATATTAATCCTTATGCCATGTCACATGCCTCCATTCCCTTTTTATATATGATTATGGCTGGTGTGATGTGTAAATGATAATGCATGCCTACCCCATTCCATGATATAGGATCCCCTACCCCTTTGGGTTGATGGCTTGAGTTGTTTAAGTAGATCTTGCTTAGATGTATGCTTAGGGGCATTAATTGGACTAATCAATAACCTGGTTAAAACATTAAAAGTGGACCAAAGATGCCCGAAGGTCGAATACCTATATTTGGGTAGTTTGAGGGTGCCTAACCCTTTTCTTAAGCTATATCCAATTTTTGAACCCAATCTATGATGGGTTGAAGATGAAATGGGCCTTCTAATTGGCTTATATTAGGTTTAGATTTTGCCTTCCCGAACTCTTATCCTGACTAAAGTCGAGTGATAACTCCATATCTCCTAGGGATGGTTCTAATGTATTATCCTGCGTTTGGTCCCTTAATGACCATCATTTTGGACTCAAGGCTTTGAAGTCACACAAGGCCTAAAAAGATCCCTTATTGATCTAAATATGTGCCATATTTAAGGGTTATTACCAAAGTAAAGACCCCCCCCCCCACCCTTTCGATCCCCTGATGATTAATAAAAGGATGAAGTTGCAAGCAAGATTTCACTCGTTCGAGCGCAGCTGCAAAACTGACTGAGGAGCTCATAATGGCTACTCCATTAAGGATCCAAAATTGACTTTATGTTTAATCTTTGGTTCAATTTTAATAGTCTAACTTGTTTTTGAGTAGTCCTATTGCATTCATGTAGCCTTCACACTTCCCCATGAGCACTAGGTGCCTTTAGATAAACTGATGGTTTTCTAAGCTTGAGGCCTAAGCTCCATTCAAGCTTAAAAGATTGTGAGGAGGAATCATCACTCATGAGCCTAATATCTTCAGGTATATCGAATAGGGGATCACAACAATCACCCCCCAAGTTTATGGGAGCCATCAATGACAATAACCTTCTCAACCACTAAGTGCATGTAAGAGTCGATAATACCTTAGAATAGGGAACCCTATTTGTTTACATTTCTTCAAGAAAGAGTAAAAGTCCTTAAATAACATGGTTAAGTATCCTTAATATAAGCGTAAAAATAACCCCATTCCCCTTGATGTAATTATTCCCCATATGTAAATACTTATGTATTCCCCCTTTCCCGTTTTATAAATACTTTTTGTACATATCTCTCTTTCCTTAAAGGGATTTCTTCCTTGCTTGTACATGTTTCTCTAAGCAATGTAAAAAGTTCTTCTTTTAGTACCTTTGTGCACATGTTCTTTTGAGGCTTTAACTCTTCCGAGTTTGAGGCGACCTTACACATTCTTTACCCTATGATGGTATAAGAATGAGACTTTACCTAGGAAAAAGCTAATAGACCCCATGTGTAGGAGGAATAAGGTTGGGAGGATCTTTTGCAAAATGGCTTATGCATATCGTGCATACATGCATCAATTACTTGCTCGTGCATAATACTAATAACCCTTATTTTGCAACCATCATAGCTCCATTCAAACCCTCATGAAAGAAAAAAAGCAACTGACTCGCTAGAAAAATTAAGACGTCTAGTCCGAGTCAAAAAGCTAGTCTAGTCATGGAATCAACCATACCACTTGATGTTTTGGAAAGGCTGATGGCGAACTTTAGTTGCAAGATGGAAGAAAGAATTGTTGAAGAAGTCAACAAACGGGTATATAAGATCCTAAACAAAGGAGATGTATCTACCAGTAGAACTAACAAAGGGAAAACACCTATGGAAACCCCTCAGCTTGTACTGATTGATAATGATTTGTTCAGGATGAAAGAGTACCATGAAAACAAAATTGCAAAAAAAAAAAAAAAGTACCTGATAATGCTATAGAAATTGCAAAAAAAAGTACTAGATTTGATGACTTTGCTAAACAGTTGGAGAGAAAACAGAAAGTTGGAGATGCTAGAGGTTTAAAGATGGGAAGAGATATTGTAGAATAGCTATCCCACAAACCTGGTAAATTATAGGCTAATTTTTGCATGCTTGAGCTGCCCAAGTTCATAAGAACCCAAAATGTAAAGAACCATGTCCATTCATATGAGCTTTCATAAAAGTGTCTGGGGTTCATATTGATACCATGTTAGAGCTCTTTGAGTTATCGTTGGAGGAATTTGCTAAGACATGGTACTTCAACCAGCCAAAGACTATCAAGGAAGATTAGAAATAGTTGACATAAGCTTTTGAAAGGCACTATGATTGTAACTCAGATATTAAAGTCATATTACAGGATTTAGAATCTTTGAAGCAGAAAACTGGTAAAATCTTCAACTAGAAAATGGAAGAAGATGGTTTTAAAGGCAACCATAAGGCCTACAATAAGGGAACATGTCAGAATGATTATGAAAGGGGTTTTATCTACTGTCATCACTAAAATTAAAGGAATGTTGGTCAAGAATTTTGAAGATCTCCGAAAAGCAAGTTTGCAAGGTGAAGAGCTAGAATCTAAGTCAAGAAGGCAGGCAATATGGGGGAAGAACAAGCGCCTCACCCAATCTCAGACTAAAGGAAGTAAGACGACTAATGTCAATACAGTAAGGACGCCAAGGTAACTTACTGATCTAGGGATGTCTCACTCTAAAGCATTTGAGAGACTGCAAAAGAAAGGGGTGTTGAAACCTTTAACACCAAGACCAACTCTTAATCTGTTACCTAGAGGGTATGACATCAATACTTATTGCTCTTTTCATCAGGGAATAGCCCACAATACTGATGACATTACAAACAGAGCCATGAGATCCAGGACCTTATTAATAATAAGACAATTATTCCAGATAATGCTAGAAGGCCTAGCATTCGGGTCCTAAACTATCGTAATGTTCCTCCCTCAGGTCAATGAACATTTATGATAGACTTTAGAGTTCCTAAAGAAGTTGTCATTGTTACTATCAAGGAAGTTGCATGGAAGGCCCTAGTTATTTGCATTATTAATTTTTGGGAAAGTTTAGATGAGGAAATATAAGAGGTGCAAAGAAAGAAGATGATTCAGCTATGGGAAAAAAATGATGAAAAGAGAGAAAGATGAAACAAGTGAGCCATGTTACTGGTAGTGAGAAGTATTATCCTGATGAAGGAGCTCTTAGAGAACCAAGGATTGAAAAAGGGAAAGATGAACTTGTTGTGGAGGAGAAAGAGGAAGATATTGTATTTTAAAGTAATTGAAGAAGACGTTTACCTATATCAGTGTATAGGAGCTACTTATCACCTCTCAGAAGCATCAAAAGGCTATGGTAGAAGCTCTATCCAGCTTGATCACTTTTAGAGAAGCTACTCTGAAAAATGATGTCGCATTGGTGACTCATAAGGGAAAAATCACTTTTTTAGATGAGGATTTGCCACTAAAAGGAAGGGATCATAATTTAGCTTTGTTCATCCAAGTTGAAGTAAAAGATTCATTTTGAAATTCCTTTCCATGGTCACTCATAATAGATGAAATGAAGTAACCCTTTTTCATTGTGAACTCTTTTGGAAAAACTTTTAAAGGCATCAAAAGTATCACTTTTATGAGTAAGGTACCCAAGTGAACTTAGAGTAGTCATCAACTAAGACAAATGCATAATGCTTTCCACCAAGAGTAACATTATTATTAGGGCTTATTAAGTCCATATGAATGAGTTGAAAAGACCTATAAGTACATAGAAAATTTTTTACTTTGAAGGATGCTTAGTGTTACTTCCCATTTGACAAGGCCCACATGTCTTATCCTTTGTGAACTTAAGTTTTGAAAGACCCTCCACTAGCTATCCTTTTGACAAACTTTGTAGAAGCTCCATGCTAACATGTCCATGTCTTTTATGCCAAAAACAGGGCTCATTACTAATTGAAACATTTAATTAGCCAAAATAAGTCAATTAGGTAAGTATTGCCTCTCTTCTCACTCTTAAAGACTTCCTTCTTATCCACTAAGGTGGTAACTCGGTATTCTTTAATATCAAAGGTGACTTTATTATCTTTGTCACATAATTGACTTACACTCAAAAGATTATGTTTCAGTCCTTCAACTAAGAGAACATTATCAATGAGAGAGCAAGCTTTCTTACCAATAATTCCAATGCTAATTACCTTACCCTTAAAGTTATTTTCAAATGTGACATTGCCACCATCCTACTTTTTAATGGCTGTGAATAACTTCGTATTAGCGGTCATGTACTTTGAGCACCCACTATCCATATGTCAATCATTATCTTCCTTGGTGGCTTCCAAGCATTCCTATAATAAAAACACATTTTACCTTTGTTTAGGCACCTAAGCATACTTAGGTCCTTGGGGTTCAGGCTTGGAAGGTTCCTTTAATTTGAGGTGTGCCTTCCTAATGTAACAAAAGATATTTATATGGCATATTTCATGTAATAATGGCATTAGAGTTTAGACTTATGAGTCTTTTCCCTATGAGCAACCTTGTTGTGAGCATGAAACCTTTGTATAATTTGGTTTTGTGAATTTATGCAAGTGCATGAGTGAGGAGTATAAAAGAAGTGTTTATGTGCTTATATGTTTGAACATGCCTCTTTAAGTACGTGTATGCATGGTTAGCTCTTTGAGGCTTAACTCTTGAGCCTTAGGGAGCCTTCCCTTTGTCTTTAGGATTAGGAGGCTTAGTGCTAGGAGCACTTTTCTTCCCAATAACCTCAATACTAGAGGTTTGAGATATAAATGCTTTTATGAATGTAGGAGGACAAGATATAGATGAGGGAGCTCTATTAAAGCCTAAACTATGTCTTATTAAAGTGGTTTTTGAGATACAATGGGAGTATTCAAAGCTTCTTTCCTTTTGTGCAATTTTGGGATGGAATTTCTAAGCTCAATTACTTCACTTTTTAAAGTGTCATTCTCTTTTCTTAAAGAATCGAAAGATGATAAGTTTTTGAAAAGATTTTCTAAAGCCTTCTTGAGCTCTTTATTAGAAGTTCTTAAGTCATTTACAAATTCATTTAAATCCTTAAATTCATCCTTAAGATTTAAACATTTTTTCTTATAAGTTTTCATTTGAGACTTATATTTATCATATCTCAAGGTTAGAGCTTTAAAAAACTCATCATTCACATCATCTAGCTCATCATAATCATGGCAATAGTGTGAAGAAGTACTTACCTCATTGGAGGAGTACTCTTTAGCCATAAAGCATAGGTTGGCAACTTCTTCAGCTTCTTCTTCCTCACTTAAGTTATCATCCCTTGTGGCTTTGAAGCTTTTCTTTTTCTCCTTGTCCCACTTTTTATTTTCTTAAGCTCGGGACATTTGAATTTAATATGACCTTGTTTTCCATATTCATAGTAAGTCACTTCATTCTTCTTATCTTTAAAATTAGGAGATGTTCTTTTGAAGTTCCTCTTATCTTTTATTTTCTTTATTAGCTTTTTGGTCCTCTTTAAGAGCATTGCTAACTCCTCTTCTTCCTTCTCACTCTCATCACTATCACTAGAGGCAACTTTAACCTCCTTATTTTTACTTAAAGACTTAAGAGCAAAAGTATTTTTTTTCTACTTCTTCAATTTTGTCTCCTTGTCCTATCATTTCTTCATCTTCACATCCTTCTTTAATGTTAGCTCATTAGTAAGAAGCTTGCCAATAAGGACATTTGTTTGCACCTTTACAATCTCTATATTGGATTCTTGTATGTTACAAACTCTAGCACCAAAGAGAAGAGATTTAAGAATTTTAGTGTTTACTTCATGGTTTGTGAGAATTCTTCCAAACTTCTTCATGTTTGTGATAATGGATAGGAGTCTATCTGTCATGTTGGTGATGCTTTCATTTTCCTTCATCATGAAGAGTTTCCACTCTGCCATATACATCTCTAATCTACTTAATTTTACAAGTGTAATACCCTCATGACAGTTCTCCAAGGCCTTCCATATCCTAAGGATGATTAGGCAATGTTGCACTCTACCAATCTCCTACCTTGATAGAGAGCTAAGAAGAATGGTCATTGCCCTCTTATTCTTATCATTTGACTTTTTATGCACTTTTACCCATTCATCCCTTGGAATTAGCTCTTCACTACCATCTACCACTTTCGTTGGACTTTTCCATTCCTTTGATACAATGTCCCACAAATCCACCACATCACTATCTAAGTAGATCTTCATTCTATACTTCTAATAAGCATAGTTGAAACCATCAAAACAAGCTTGAGGTGAGTGTGGATTCCTTCTTGTGCCATGATCTTTTCTCACACAATTAAGGCGGTATTTGAGATTTTGCTCTAATACCACTTGTTGGCCCTTGTGCACCAAGAAGGGGGTTGAATTGGTGGGAATTTAAATTTTGAAAGGAAGTCTAGTTAAGTAAATATGAGAAGAAGTAGAAGAAGAAAGTAACACATAAAGATTTATAGTGGTTCGAGTGTTAATCAACCCTGCATCTACTCCCTAATTCTTTCAATTAGATGTTTCACTAATATCAAATGGTGTTTTAAAGTTCACACCTAACTTTACAACTTGTGCTTTATGAAGGCTCACACACAACCTTACAAGTGTTTTCCAAGGCTAACACTTAACCTAAATAAGAGTTTTCTATTGGCTCACTCTCAAATCCACTCCCAAAGGGTGTTGAAAGCTTACACCAAACTTTTTACAACTCATTAACAAAGAGAGTAATTAAGAGAAACAAAGTTGAGAAAAAAATTTGCAATACTTTGACCTTAGTAAATGCAATTCTCTTTTATTTATATCCATTTGAAGTATTTATAGGTTATTCACACCAAAGAGATGTCAAAGATAATATTAGTTCCATATCTTAAAAGTTAGAACCAAAATCCTGCATTAAATGCTTGCCAGACAAATGTTGTAGTAAGATAAGGGCTTCACGATCGTGACACAAGTTTCTCTCTAAATTTTGCTTAGTCATGATCGAGATTATCAATTTGTGTCTAATGGTTAGTACACATGGCACTATGACATTGGTTCTTCATAAAACTAAACAATGCGAAAGCACTACCCTTGATGGTTGTTCATCCTTATAAAATTCCTTGAAAAAGACAAGTTATCTATCGTAATGCCATGGACCCTCATTGAAGATTCTATTCTTATCTTTTTTAGATAGGAAAATACAGACAAAAAGTCCCTCACCTAATTCCTCCAAATGGAAATCTAAGGTAAATCACCTTGCCTTGCGAAAAGAATTTTGCATGGAAATTAGGTTAAGAGGTTTACTTGATAACACACAACCAATTAAATGAATTTTTAAGCTTGTCCTTTGATCCCACCACATTCCTTAAGTCCACTTCTTCATCATCTTTTTTTGTTAATGAGAACTTTTACCATAAAGTTTCTAATTCTTAGGCCATAACACTAAACAGTCTTGTCCCTGAGCAATAACATTGAAAAACCACACTAAGGCCACAAACACAATCCAAAATGAAGTAACCTACATAACTAGAGATAACCAAGAAACTAATGTGAGGTAGAGAAAGACCAATATGTATTCTAGACTCAATGAAGACACGAACAAATAGAAGACAAGGAAAGAGTTTAAAGCAAAATACAAAAAATAGAGACACATACACAAGAAGAATTTGAATATCGAAAGATTATGATATATATATATATATATATATATATATATATA